>JBBMOC010000138.1:80880-105408 GCA_037975185.1 Centropyge bicolor
GACGCCACGGCTGAACTCACCAGCACATCTGCGATGGAATCATGGGTTTGCCTCAGTTTCTCGGAGACGAACTGGACGGGACTCCCAGATGCAAACACAGCTCCCAGTAAGACCAGTAGACAGAGTGAAGCACAGCACGACGACATGTTGGACCACGACAGTACAGACGACCAGAGACTGCTCTGCCAAAGCTTGTCCTCAGAGAAAAGCTGAGAAAGTTAAGTGTGAAGATCACTAATCACTGATACTCTCTGTTGACCTGTGGTTCTATATATATGTCTGTCTGCATCCTCATTGTCTCATTGTGTGTCTGTGAGTGTGTGTGTGTGTGTGTGTGTGTGTGTGTGTGTGTGTGTGTGTGTGTGTGGTTGTGCATCACTGTGGTCTGTGGGCTTTCAGCAGCAGCACAAAAAACAGCAGCATCGACAACAGTTTTCCTCTAAAACTCACTCTGCTGCTGCTAAACACGCACACACAGGAGACTCCCTGGTCAGGTTTCCATCCACTTCCATCCTCTGAGCACACACACATGCACAGAGTGAGGAGACTCCCTGGTCAGAGTGGTTTAACTGGAGACGGACCAGTTCATCAAAAGTCACACAGAAACCTGTGTGTGGCAGTGCACGCCGAGCGAACGTCAGGTTAACCCGTCGTGCCCGTAACATCACTGATGTGTGCATGTGTGTGGTTCACAGAGTGCATAAAACCTCATGTAAGCTTTATGCAACTTTACAAAGCTGTTTGCATTTTGTTTGCAAGCTTTTGTGCATGTGAATGTTTGCATGTGTCTGCAGGCGCCGTCCGAAGGCTTTACAAGTCATCATCATTGACAGACATGTTCACGACACAGTCAGCATCTTCATTGATTGATTATTCTATTATTTTCCAAGCAAAAATGCCCCAAATCCTCTGGTTTCAGTTTCTCTGATGTGGGGAGTTGCTGCCTTTCTCTGTTCATCATCGTTGTATCTGAATATCTGAAAATACAAGAAACACGAGACATTTAAAAAAGATGTCTCGGAAATTTTGAAACACATTTTTTTGAATAAATCGATTGATTGATTAAAAGGAAAAAGAATTGGCAGAGTTATGCAAAATGAAAATAATCATTGGGTCAAAAAAAATTTTCACTGTTTTACATCTGTGTGTAGAGTTTCGTCTTGGTGGGTCTCAGACAGAGTCACCTGCACCCGACAACGTTCGGATGGGATGTATTCCTTGTGAGGGAGACCTGCTGAAACTGCACTTGGACTAAAACAAAATCTTCCAAAAACTGGACAATCATACACAGGTATGGGAACAAGAACGACGACTTCCAGCGGTGCAGGAAGTGTTCAGGCCTTCGCTTCAGTAAAAGCAGCAGTACCTCAAACAGAACTACCACCGGTCCTCAGCTGGACGATCTCAGGCTGCGTTCAGTCTCATCAGAGGCCAACCTGAAACATACTTTTAAAGGCATCATCAAAATTTTAAAATCAGTTCTTAAACATGCAGGAAAGCAGTGCAGAGGTGCATTTGGTGGAATCTTGAATTGTTTTCCTGAGTAGATTCACTGCAGCTTTTTGAACGAGACGTTTGAAGGTTTTATATAGTGAGACAGTATTACAGCAAGTTACAGTGATCCAAGCAGGAAGTGATGAAAGCATGATGGTTTCCAGAGTCTTCACGGATTAAAAAGATTTTATGAAGTTGCAGAAAGCTGATTAACCTGGCTTCAGGCTTATCTTAGCTCAACTGAAGAAACCTGTAGAAGCCAGTTCTCAACATCTGACAGGATGTTTTGTTGTCGGAGTAACATGAGAAACAGAAGAGAGTCATCTGCATAAAAATGAGAACTAATGGACTTGTGCTTGTAATGACCAAGGACTGAGACGATCTCACCGTCTGGAGCAAATTCTTCAGAAATAAATTCACCACAAAATATTCCAACATTTCGAAAAAGACTAAAATGTGTCAGAAAAGTCCTTTTGAGACGTTTTTTCCATCGCTCATCTCTGCACAGTGAAAGCAGTGAGAGGGGGAAGATGCAGACCACCCTGAGGATGTGGAAAAAAGGTCGAGGTGGCCGAAGTGAGCTGCCGTTTACTTTCACTCTGAGGGTGTGTGGACCCTCAAAGCTGTGCTCTTTACAGGGGGGGTTGGTAGAAAGCCCCCTCTCACAGCTCTGTTTCTTACAATGAGTAAATGAGGCTGACGTGGAGCCTGTTGTTTCCATGGAGATAAGAAATCTGCGTCCAGCTTGTCTCAGACTCGTCTTTGTCCTGACACCACATCATGTCCTCTGACTCTTAGTTTGAGTCAATGTCAATTCTAGAGTTTTGAAGCGTTGATTGAATGAGATAAAAGACGATAATGAATAAGTGAAAGAGACAGTGGCTGAACGTTATTTCATATAGGAGCATTATTGACACGTCAGTGGTGGGAGTGGGTCAGAACAGTTTCTACTGTGGAACAAAGTCGTTTTATCGTCGGTTTCATTCTGCAGATTCTTGTCTCTTGTTCTGTCAGTGCTGGTCGAGTAGGACGATAGAGTAAAGGAGTGAAGGTCAGAATGATGCGTTCAGCCATCACAGTGGCCCGATCCTGTGGAACTCTGAACGCTGGAGCTGAGAGCGTCTGATGGCGAGAGCAGAGAAAAGTCATCGCAGCAGGAAGACGAAGCTGCATCGTCGTCTCTGCAGGTGCAAACGCCACCGACACCACAACACACTGAAAGCTGACTCACTGTGGCACAGATGCCGTTACTGTGAGGAGAAAAGCACTTCCAGGTATTCCACAGAAAACTGCATGAGGCCTTCAATCAAAATGAAACTCAGCTGAACCTCCTGAGCCGAGCCTCGGCCTGCTGTGCATGTCAGACCTGATAAGTTTAAGAACTAAACTTGGTCTTTGGACCAAGTCCCAGTGTCCTCAAACAAGTACATGACATTTACTGATGTTTTACTTTGCAGCTGTTTCTAAAATGGGTCTTATTTTAAGGCCATATCAAGCTGCAGATACACTGAGTTCATTCTTGTCCTTCAGGAGCTGCTGCAGAAGTCTGTCACTGAAATGGTGTAACGTTGTGACATCACCACAGGACGTGGCTGCGTCCCTGAATGTAGCTAATAGGTCAAAGCCTCATGGGTCTGAGAGGCAGAACTGTAACATCCTCATGTGAGTGCGCCGGCTCTCAGGTGGATCCAGATTTTTATATTCAGGTTTTTACACAAAAACAAAAATTTGCCGCCTCCTCCTCCAGATGGTCACTGTCCGGGTGCCCCCTCTTTTCCAGTATCAAATTAGTATTTTCACTGTGCAATACTTGACCAAGTCAATGTGCAATATTCTGTATTTAGTACTTAATATTTAATATTCTGTATTTAAGCTGTCATTTCCTACCTCAGTTTAGGCCCATTGTGTATTTTTACTGGTCATATATTTTATACTGGTCATATATTTTTATATTTCAGATTTTATATTTCATATCCATACTCAAAAGTGTAAATAAGTAATGCGAACTTGTGTATATCTCCTTTTTTTCAGACTGTTATTTGTTCTTAATATTTAACTGCTGCTATCCCCTGTGCTGCTGTAACATGTGAATTTCCCCACTGTGGGACGAATAAAAGCTTATCTTATCTTATCTTATCTTATCTTATTGAGTGACCATGGCAACAGGAACAATAACACATTTTCACCTGCGTACCCTGAAACCAGGTCGAAGCAACAGGCCGTAAACTGCAGCTGCACTGCTGGATGATACAGTGGCCTCCAGGAGCCGTCGCTGGGCCGGGGGCCGGGGGCCGGGGGCCGGCAGAGGCTCTGCAGCCGGTTGGATAAGGAAAAATACATCAACATACCAGTTACTAAAGAAGCACACAGTTCACATGAATGAAGAGTTCACATTGTGCGGCGTCAAATTCAGGGTTGAAATATTCTTGTTAATGCAGAAAAAGATATGAAATATTTTCAGTCGTAACCAAAAGGCTTATTGTTGCATTAATTGAAAATCCTGTGACGAAGATGCATCAAAGGATTTTATGAGCAAAAACTCAAAAGCTCACTCACTCACTCACACACACACACACACACACACACACACACACACACACACACACACACTCATGCTTCACGACTGTGGCTTTCTAGGTAAAGGTTGGTTGACTGGAATTAACTGGTCATCTGCTACATTTTAAACAGTTTTCTGGTTGTGTTTCCTAGAAGGCACAGACAGACGTTTTTTTTCCTACCATCAAAACACACACACACACACACACACACACCACATCCTCTCCTGTGTTGCGGAGGGTTGAATTCCCCACCTGTGAACACAGCACACTGGCAGGGCCATCTCCTCGGCCTCATTGACCTCTGACCTCTGAGGCAGCATGTTTCCTGTTCGTCTGGACAAACTCCTGCAGAAACAGATGAGCTTTAACAGAGGCCTGTCCTGCTGGAGGCTCTGCCAGGTCTGACCTCTGTCAGCTGAGCTGTCCCAGTCTTGGACTGGCTGCTGCCAGCTCGCGTCCACAGCTCGAAATGTATCAAACTTTATCAGCTTTCAAGTCAAGTCGTTCAAGGACAGAACAAGGACTTACGCTTGCTTTGAGTGGAAGTTAAACAATTTATAAGACATTTTATAAAGGAATTAATTGGAGGCAATTTATGTATGAACCTCTCTCCGTCCTCGTTAATGATCGACTGAGTCTCTCCAGGATGAACCTTTCAATCATGATCCTCTCACCTGTTACCAATGAACCCGTTTACCAAACAGGTGTTTTTGGATCAGTCATCAACTTTCACAGTCTGTTGTTGCTCCAGTCTCGACGTGTTTGAAACATGTCGCTGCATCAGATTCAGAATCAGCAGATAATTACAACGATCAATGAATCTGATGATTCAACATTAAATCTATTGTCTTTGTGCTGTTTTCAGTTGAGTTAATGTCAGACAGGATTATTAAATGATCACATTCTGTTTTACTGATGTTCTGCGCGGCGTCCCCGGGTTTTCGGAGTCGGGGTTGTTTGGCGGCTGCAGAAGCGCTGACTCAGCGCCGACATGCAGATGCGTCAGTGTTGTGTCAGCGTGTGGAGGCGGAGCCACGGGGGCGGAGATCTCACTGTGAGTATCAGTGGCCGTCCCGACGACGTAGTGAGAGTTTCCACTGACAGGTGAGGGAACGGATCAACATGACTCAGTTTAGCTTTTGGTGAACTGTTCCTTTAATCCTTCCATTAACTCAAACTGAATTCTGACGGAAACCTCAAAATCCAAATCCTCATCCGAATGTTTAGAGACAAGATCTGATCTCCTTCCTTCCTCCTTTAGTTTTCATCTCCTGACATTTCTTCTCCTCCATCGTTTCAAAATGTCTCAAATCTCTTTTCAGTTTGTTTTCATTTCTGTCCTGTTTCCTCTTCTACTTTAATTCCCTCATCTCGTTTCCTCACTTCACTTTCTTCTCTTCCCATCCTACTTTCACTCTGTTCCTCCCTTTGATTATTCCCGTTCTTGCCTTTGCCACTTGAGAAGGAACAGCACTCACATTGTATATTCACGTTGTAGTACAAGCCTTGACCAGCAGAGGGCGACAACACTCTAATTACACAGAAACCAGCATGGCAGCAGTGACGTGATAAAAATCGTATTTATTTCACCAAGAATCTCATTGACAAATTCACATAAATATAGTCACAATAATTTATATAAAAATATCTTTCACATTTTGTTGTAAATTCAATATATTAAGTTTTCAAGTACTTTTAACGCTCTGGACTCTCCAGTAAAAACTCAAATACAATAAATATTTTCTGTCAAATAACTTATTTTGTAAATAAAGCTACATTGATACGAGTTTGAAGCTAAAAACACTAATCAATACTTTAAAAAATAAGATTCAAGTCCTTCTCATACGCTCTAAGTGAAAGCTCAGTCAATACTCAACAGAAAAGTAAGAATAAATAATAAATGATAAACACTGATTTTAAAATATAACAATCTAAAACTAAAAAAATTGCTTTTTAATAAAAACTTAAAATGATGATGACGATGATGATGATAATGATAATGGTGACGATGATGATGATGGTGGTACTGGTGATGATGACGATGATAATGATGATGGTGACGATGATGATGACGATGGTGATGATAATGATAATGGTGACGATGGTGATGTTAATGATAATGGTGATGATGATGACGATGATAATGATGATAATGATAATGGTGACGATGGTGATGTTAATGATAATGGTGACGATGATGATGATGATAATGATGATGGTGATGACGATGATGATGATGATGGTGACGATGGTGATGTTAATGATAATGGTGACGATGATGATGATGATAATGATGATGGTGCTGGTGATGATGATCTACAGGATGTGGCGCTGTGCCAGCTCATCAAGCCATCTGAGGACGAAGGTGAACTCTCCGACAGCCTTCAGTGCTCCGTCGTCTCTCCTCTGCAGACGAGCAGGTACAGTTGGTTTTATTAGTATATTTATTAGTATAATGTGACACAAGTTATTAATAAGAGCACATTTAAGAGTGGGCTTAAAACCTTCCACCTTGACAAAGCTTATAGTTAGGATTGGTCCAGGTGAGCCCTGAGCCATCCCTTAGTTATACTGCTATAGGCTTAGACTGCTGGGGGACTTCCCATGATGCACTGAGGTTCATTCTCCTCTCTCTCTCCTCCACCTGCATCCATTCATAACCCATCAATGCATCGTACTAATCCAACTTCTTCCCTCTCTCCTAGTTTTGTGCTCTTCTCTCCTGTCGCTTTCTGCAGGTTCTTGTGTCACTGGATCTGCAGAGTCCGGACCCATGTTTACAAGCCCCCCCCCCGTCCCTTTAACTTTTGTTGTGATTCAAGTATATTCTGGTTCCTTGTGACCCAGAACAGGATAAAACAACTATGGATGGATGAATAATTTTATATTACAAAGGTTTTGGTGGCTGATAGATGTAGTAACATTTGTTCCAGTGTTAATAACGAAGTGGTAATATTTGCAGTAGCAGCAGCAGTAGTACTAGCAGTACTAGTAGTAGACACAAATATTTACCTTTTTGATTTTTCTTTCCAGTTTCTTGATGATTTTAAGCCATTTTGAAGGTTTCGAGGAAGAAACCTGAACATGAAGTAAAGAAAGTACACAAAGTACACAAAAACACTCACATGTAGTCGTTAGATAGTGACTGACAGTATTACACTGTGTGTGTATTTCTGGTTGTGTACTCACACAGTGCTGCAGTGTGTGTTGCAGTCGGTAGAGCAGGTCGTTGTAGTGGAGGGGGAGGAGCTTCTGGACGACCTCTCGACTGAACACACTCCTCTGGTAGACGTCAATCAATTCCCGCATCTCCAGCCAGCCAATCGTACGCTGAGGAGAAGAGCGTGTGTTTACACAGAGCGTCGGCAGGTCCCGCCTCCCTCAGGAAGAATTATTTTAAATTCAGCTTCCCTCCAGAACCACAGAAGACAAATCTTAACCCATTACATGGACCAGAGGAAACTCGGGTCCAGAGGCCACGAGTGTTTGTTTCACTCATCAGAAAAGTTTTCTTCACACAGTTAAACTGGTATCTACGACTGCACCAGACAATCACCCAGAAAAACCGATGATCTCGGTAAAATTCAACAACAATGAATCTGGTGTCCTGTGTTCAAATGTGACCTTTCCAGTACAGTGAGAGAACATGAAGAAAAACTTCCGGCTCTACTAAACAGCAACACTTCCTGTTTGAAATCAAGCTGCACCGACTGCACGACAAGATGTTTGGAAATGAGCTGAAAGATCCCAGAGGGAGCCGTGTGCAAACGGTATGTGGCTCTGTTTGGTCACAGTATCAGACGAGAGGGTGAAGCTGACGTGTGGTTGTGGTTGAGGTAAACCGAGCGGACATGATTACGACTGGAAGCTGAAACCTCAGCGAAAGATTAAATCAGAGATCAACATCTGTGCTCCAGCATCAGAGTCCGCTCAAGAAGAGACACAGAGATGATACTGGACAGACGGGTCCACTGACAGACAGGTGAACAGACAGACAGGTGCACAGGCAGACAGGTTCACTGACAGACAGGTTCACTGACAGACAGAGAGGTGAACAGACAGACAGGTTCACTGACAGACAGAGAGGTGGACAGACAGAGAGGTGAACAGACAGACAGGTGAACAGACAGACAAGTTGACAGGCAGAGAGATGAACAGACAGGTGAACAGTAGGGATGCACCGAAATGAAAATTCTTGTCCGAAACCGAAAACCGAAAATGAAGAAACCAAGGCCGAAAACAGAAAACCGAAACACCGAAATAAATTATTATGCCAATTATTACCATTGCATTTGTGGCTATGACTGTGTACTAACCTCACTAAAATCAAGGCATTGCAATTGCATAAATTAATATTAATGCTTCAAAGAATAAATCAATTACAAAATTATGACAATATATATTAACAGTGACATTAAAACTAGCTATTAGCTATCCGTGGGTCTTTCTCGGATATAATGAAATGCATCCACACCGTAGACATGTTGGCAACTATCCAGACGTGCGCGTGCCGGTAGGGTTGCCAAACATCCCGAAAAATACAGAATTATCCTTTATTTGAAAATTAAATGTTGCGTCCTCTTTTGAACACGGGACGCGATTTGTCCCGTATTTCATAAATGTCCCATACACATGTCTGTCACAAACACATTTCAACACTAAATGTAACAATAATGAACTAAATAAAACACAGGAAAGATTAAGGCCAGCTAAACCTGTGTGCCGGGGACCATATGCCGAGGACCCCGAGAGGACCCGCTGCGCTCTCTGCCAATCAAAAAGCGCTGTCACGGTTGCCTAGTTACAAACACTGGCGCCGCTACACGCGCATTTTAAAAATGGCTAGAGGCGGCAACCGCCCGTGGTGGGCGTGTTTTTTCTTCATCATCACAACGTCTTGTTTCGGCCGTGTTGTTTCGGTGACAAAAGTCTTTCGGCCGAAAACTGAAAATGCACTTTTGAGCCAGTTTCGGCCGAAAATTTTCGGTGGCCGAATTTTCGGTGCATCCCTAGTGAACAGGCAGAGAGATGAACAGACAGACGGGTTGACAGACAGACAGGTGCACAGACAGGTTGACAGGCAGAGAGATGAATAGACAGACAGGTTGACAGACAGACAGGCGAACAGACAGACAGGTTCACTGACCTCGGGACACTTGGTGCAGAACTTAGGCAACAGTCTCAGTCGCCTGGAGAACTTTTCTTCTTCCTGCAGATGAAAATCTTATGAGAATCTTATTCATCAGTGTCATGTGATGAAGAAACAAACAAGGAGGCCACAACATTAGAAAATGAATCTGATCAGATCTGTTGAACTGAATGAAGGAGCTCAGTGATCATCTCATCGTGTTAGTGTCAGTATGTAAACGATGCTTCTTCATGTTCAACCTCCTTCAGCCGCTCAATGTTTTCATTCTTTGACCTGATCAACAACTTTGATCTGGTTTAAAAACTGAAGCTCTTCACATGTGAAACTGGGTCGTCTCTGAATCTGCAACAAATCACGTCTGATCGATGTGGCGAACACTTGATAATACGAGAGACTTTTATTTTGAAGAACTGTCTGATGTGATTGCTGCTGATTGATCTGCATTCAGCTCATTATTCTGAGGTCTGAAAGTCCTTTTCCATCGTGTTTTATTTTGACGACCTCATGTTTAATTGATAACCTGTAAAGATAAATAAAATCAATTATTGATCCTTTTGCTCAGCATTCTCACGTAACAATAACAGTGATCAATAATCAATCAATAACTACAGTAATTCTGTTTGATTGATTATTGATTAGCCATCAATTTATAGTAGACAAATGTATTGATTGATAAAATAATTGAAAACTGTCATTATTGACTTTCAACTGATAATAACCTGTCACTACTACTACTTTATAAACTGATCAGTGTGTGAGTGTTCAGGAGTGTTGATTGGCAGACTAATGCATAAGTGTTATCATTGATCTTGCAGTAACAGTTAATGAAATATTGATTGGAAAACTGATCAGTAGAAGTTACTGACATGTCAAGCTTAGAGTGAAGAATTCCATTCCAACTTTGTATCCTGATGAGCAGACTGAACTAAAGGAGCTGCTACTTGGATACTGATCACTGATCTTCAGTCGATCAGATGATCAGTGTCATTGATCTTACCAGCAGTTTGTTGATCAGCTGTCTGGTCCGGCTCCACAGGCCTCGGATCAGTTCGGCGGGCACTTCCTGTCTGCAGGTGGCGCCTCGCTCGTCCGTGGCGGGGACGAGGCCGGAGGAGAGGCCGACGAGCAGAGAGAGAGCAGACGTCCAGACGAGGAGGAGAAACATCTTCAACTGCAGCAGGTTCCTCCTCTCTGTTGCCTTTATACCTCCTCCCCCTCCTTCTCTTCTCCTCCCACCTCTTCTCTTTGTATTCCTCCTCTCCTGTTTCTGAAATTTCCAAATATCACTGACTCAGTGAAGTTTCCAAGGAATCTCTGTGCTGATGTCACATCTCCTCTCTCTCCTAGTGTCCTCTCTCCTTTGTCCGCTCACCTTTCACTTCTCCTCTTTATCTCCTTTCGTTATTTCCCCCTCATGTCTTTGTTCTTCCTTTACTTTCTCTCCTCTTTCCTGAATTCCTTCTCCTCCTTTCTCTTCCTCCAACCTCAAGCCTCTTCTCTTTCCTCCTGTTCTTCCCATTTCTTCTTCTTTTGCTTTCTCCTCTTTCTTTCAGTGATTCCTTTTCTTTATCTCCTCGTCTCATCTCTGACCTTTTTTTATTTGCTATATCTTCCAACCTTTATTTTCTCCTCCTTTCTCTCCCCCATTTCTCCTTCTTTTACTCCTTCTCCTTTCCGTCTCCTCCTCCTCTCATCCCTCCTCATTGTCTCCTTTTCTTTCATTGCTCCTTTGTCCACTCTCCTCTTGTCTTTCCCTCCTTTCTTTCTTCCTCTTTATTTTCTCTTCCTTATCTTTCTCATCTTCTCTGTTCTTGCCGTTTTTTTCCTCACTTCCTTCCTGCCACTTTCCTCCTTTCCTCGTCCTTTTTCCTTCCTCTCTTTCCATTTCATCTTCTATCCTCCTTCTTGACTCTCTACCACTTTCTTTCCTCCTGTTTGGTTTCCTCTTTCATCCTCAAACTTTTTTTCCTCCTCATGGGCTTTCCCCTTCTCATCCCTGCGTTCGATCCTGTAACAGGTGCAGGTGAATCCCTCTGTGATCACATGGTACCTTTCGCTTCTCACAGGAAACAGGTGAGGTGAGCTCGTCTCTCTCTGACCCGCAGGTTAAAGTAACTGGAGCCCAGTTTGAATCAAGTTGAGTTTGTTCATGACTTCATCAGCTCCGGCATTTTATTGAACACGTTGACGTCAAGTGTTCGAGACAAATTTCTCCTCAGGGAGACAATGAAGTCTTTTTACATCTTTACCTCTTCTTTCCTCTCCTCATCTCCTTCTTCACCTCCTCCCTCATGTCCTCTGTCCTCCTTGGTGAGGATGTCACCCCTCCGCGGCTCCTTCGGTCTTTAGGGGTTCTGATGTGCAGTCAGATAAAACTAGGTTGTGGTCGAGGAAACAGTGACTCTGCAGATCTGCGTTCCACCTCAGTTTCACAAGGCACCGAGTCGTCGTCCAACCCACATTAAAGATGCAGCTGTCAGCTTGTTGGCACCATGAAGAAAAAGGGGAGGAATTACCTGCAGCTGCATAAAACAACACAGGTGATACATTCATCTGGTGTGTGTTGGCGCACAGTCATTCCTGGAAGTCAGAACAGTAACCAGGTCAAAGAGCCACAGCACAGATCAGTACATCCACCTACTGCCTGCCTGTCTGTGAGCCTGTCTGTCTGCCTGCCTGCCTGCCTGCTTGCCTGTCTGTGAGCCTGTCTGCCTGCCTGTCTGTGAGCCTGTCTGTCTGTCTGTCTGCGAGCCTGTCTGTCTGCCTGCCTGCCTGTGAGCCTGTCTGTCTGTCTGCCTGCCTGTGAGCCTGCCTGTCTGTCTGCCTGCCTGTCTGTCTGTCTGTCTGCCTGCCTGTGAGCCTGCCTGTCTGTCTGTCTGTGAGCCTGTCTGTCTGTCTGTGAGCCTGCCTGTCTGTCTGGGTGATTCTCTGCCAGAATCCTTCAGTGGTTGATCGACAGGTGATCAGTCGGGGCAGTGCATGCTGGGAAAGGCTCCAGTTCCCACTAACCTGCAGCTCTGTGTCTGAGAAAAAACATTTACTCTCATTAGTTATTGAGCAGGAAATGTTGTGGGATGTGAAACGTAATCGTTGGATTATTTTCAGTGGAAGTTTGTTTTTTCTTTTGTGAATCAAAATGGCAGCAGCTCACAGGAAGTTGTGATGCATCGATCTACATGATGCTTTTGCTCCTTTTACTCAGATCCATTGTTGCTCTGCTCATAAGCAACGAATGAATGAAAGAGTTTCTGTTTTTCTTCAGTGTGAACATTTTTCTCCTTTTCTATTTTCTATCCTGTTGAATTCATCCTCTTTGAGTTTGGGGCTGTTGCTCCGACAGAACGAGATATGTGAAACATCTCAGTATGAAATTGTGACAAGATCATCAACCAGTTCACTGAGAAATCATCGACTCATCATTATCTGCTCGGATCAAACAGGTTTGACGCCTGATGAGATTTGACTGTGTTTCCTCGTCCGTGCGGTGGCGGCTCTTCGGTGGTGTCAGGTTTGGCAGCAGGTTTTTGATGTGCGGTCAGATAAAAGTAGGTTGTGGTTTGGTCGACTCGATCAGGAAACGGTGACTGCACAGGTTTGTTTTCCACGCAGCAGCTTTCAGAGAGCGACGAGTTGCCGTGTGACCCATAAAACAAGATGATTTATTTCCTCTGGCTCTTTTCCCAGAATGCAACACTTGCTTCAGACAGGAAAACTGTCCACAAACTCAGCACAGACAGTCACAACAGAGAAGGTCCAGACTACAACATGGTGTCGTGAAGATGTGAAAACCTGCAAGACAGAAAACACTTGAAGGTTACGTCATGATTTTCAGTTCAAATCAGTACAAACATTCATACGTAAAGTCATGAAAATCTGTAATATTTCAAACCCGGAACGAATCAAAAAGTTTGAAGGTTTGAAAAAGTTATAATGCAAAATGAAAAAGAAATATTTAAGACTTTTTCTGCATCGGAGATCAGAGTGAAGCAGCTTTGTGGCTTTGACAAACTCGTTTGTCCAAAAGTTCAGATTTGACTGAGTCACATGTCGTCAGTCGAAGTGTGTGTTCAGGTGACTTCAGTGTAAGTTTCATGTGTTTGTGACGTCCATAAACAGTTCAGGTGTTTGAAGTGCAGCTCGTCTTGGATCTGTATCCTGCTGCTGTGTGCTCAACACAAAGAGCCGCTAAATATAGATCCTTATCACACACATACACACACACAGTGGGAAGTTTGCTGTTGTTTCTCCACTACCTGGTGTTACCTGCGTGGGAAATCCCTTGTGATGACATCATCATCAGGTAGAGCCCTGCTGGCCCCGCCCCCGACTGCAAGATGTTCAGGTACTCATGTAACCCAGATCCCATGTAGTTATATAGCATATATATACTAGAGTTGGTAGTACAGTGGGACAGGGCCTGAGTTTGTTTAGGAACTGTTTTGAATTCTACCTCTCTCAGAAAATTATTAAGGACGCCACACAACTCTATTTTAAGAACAATAACACAAAGGTTTTGAATCACACGCATCCACCAACATTATGCAATCAAACCTGTGGGCTCCCACACACACACACCTTAACCAAAAGTGTAACCCTTTTGAAGGCCTGATGCCTAGCTGGGGTGCGTAGAGGCCTAAAACAGTCAATCACTCTGGCAACGAGCATCAAACAAAAAGCACGTGCAGTTCAGTTAAGTTTAATGCTAACAAATCCCAAATGACTTTTTGGTGGTGGGGCGGCGGGGGGCAGCAGTCACAAGGACAATGGCAGTAGCAGTCAACGTTGAACAGTTAATACAGAGCGTCGTAGGAATCGCAGGGAGGAAAAAAACAGCAGAGTCCGTCGAGCCTCGGAAGCCCGGGAAAAACCGCTCCGACGTCTCTCTCTACACTTCTCCTTTAAGAATAATTACTCACATGAGCCACAATACTTAACAGCATTTCATAGAGAATTAGCGTGCAAACTGTTTAGCTGTAAGCATTACACTATAGCAACAGTATAACATCAAGGCACATGCACATGCTATGTTAAGCTAACTAGCAGGTTGCTAACTAACGTCACACATCATGACTCACTACAACAGTTAGTTACAGCACAAACAGAAAGGCAAATACTTATTTACCTTTTCTTAAACAAGTTGTTATCAGGAACAAGAGTAGTCGTCCTAGATGATAAAGCTAATATTTTTAGCAACCCGCTGCTTGTCTCTCCTTCTCTCCGTCCACAACGCGACTGCCCGCAAGGATTCACCATTAGCGTGACATGCACGACTTGTCCCGCCTCTTCTCGGGGGAATGGCTAGGATTGGCTGTTAAGTTTTTAATGACCCAATAATAATACAAATAAAGATCGACTGATATTCAACAAGTTACGTTGCACTGCTGACTACACGTTTCAGCTCAAACAAACTACTTTTCTCATAAATCATGGATTTTTAAAGAAACATTTATTTAACATTTTAAACTATATATATATTTTTAATCCATTTTTAATATTATGAACTTTTGTGTTGATGATTTTAGACAGGGCTAATCTCAGGTGTTCAGGTTCGTGTCTGAGGAAAACATTAAACTTCAGTGAGTTTCATTAAGATAAGATTCAAATTAAAACTCCAGCAGTTGTGGAGTCGGACGTGAGGCTCATGGCGGCGTCACAGGAAGAAGAGGAGAGCTGTCAGGACTCATCCTGGTTTTGCAGGAGGTGAGTCTTTCATTTCAGACGTCCTCCCTCTTTTCTCTGGACCTTCAGCTCTCACATGAGCTCTGAACCTGAAGAGTCCTGATCTGTGTGCAGGCTCTGTCTCTGCTGGATGGGTTCATCATCCTTCATCATGAAAACAGGAGCAAATCCACACAAGACGATTTAACACACATTTAATTTACAACTGAAAATATAAATAAATACAGAAACCGACTGATGAAAAAACACATTTCAGTTTCACTTCCAACCAACTGTGACTGAGGCTTTGTTGTTTGGTCACGCAGGAGTGAGCCGACCCCCAACACACACACACACAAACACACACACACACGCACAATGACGTCTATAAATTAAACTGGTGCAGGAATCTGCAGAAACCACAAGTAGATGAGACCTACTTACCTACTTTCACTGCTGTAGGTTTGGTTTCAGCTCACTCTGTCTGTGTGTGTGTGTGTGTGTGTGTGTGTGTGTGTGTTGGGGGTCGACTCACCCCTGCATGTTCATGTGTGTCATCAAATGAGAGTCCATCTGGTCTGACAGAATTGATCCTGACGACGATCAGTTTTAAGAATAAACATCAGAAACAGGTGAATCGTTTTTTTCCCTTTCTGATCATTTAAGAGTAAAATCCATTTTATCAGACTTGTATGACAATGTTATTTTCTCATTCGTAGCTTTGGTCAAACACAGCAGCTTCTGTTCACATGGTTCATGAATGTAAATGTATGTTTAGGATCGTCTGTGTTGATTAAACTGGTCAAACAGCTTCAGCTCACAATTCTCTGCAGGTTACGAAGTCGGTTCTTCAAGATTCACATGAGTCTCATTTATCATCTCATTTTTGGTTCCACCGAGTGAAACGCGTTGTTGTAAACAGTTTATCATCATCATCAGCCACATGTTTTTCAGGATTTGATCTGTTTGCTTGTTTGTTTGTTTGTTTATAACCTTTTCACCAGTGACGGAAAGAACAGTCGAGGGTTGAAAGGTTGTCGTTGACGTCGGAGGGCGGCACACACACTGGCAGCATGTGACCCACATCTCGACACCCACACACACCATCCTCTGTGTCACACATCTGGATTCATATGAAGAGTTTATAAAATATGATGTTTAGTGTCTGTAACAGTTTGCAGGTTTGTTCTGTTGCTCGGAGCAAACCAACACTGTGAAGGTGTCACTTTGGGCTCTGGGTCATGTGACCACATTTCTCACTGTTTCCAATAATTGATCGATCAATGGAGAAAATATAAATGATGTTAAAATCAGTCCTTTAACTTCAGAGCCAACGTTCACATTAGAACCAAACTTTATTCATTTTCAAGTACATTGTTAACACAGTTCATTCATCCATCAGCGTCTGCGTGTCCAACATTTAAATACTGTAAAAACCTTTAGAAGAAACAGCCACAACATGGCAACGTGATCAACACCCTTTTGTATAAAAACCTTCTGATCAATAAATAAATCAATAACTAATCGATCATATTAATATAAATATTCTACGTTTATATAAAAAAGGTTAAATATGCTCTCAAATTAAATAGACTGATAAATAAAAGTATAAAAGTCGTCACTATAAAAGGTGATAAATAGGATAAATAGAGAAGCAGGTCTTTGCGCAGTGTTCAGTGGAACCAGAGGAGGCGTCAGTGAGCAGAAGCCTGGGAAGAGTTTCTGGGCTGGACGCAGAAATCCTGCAGGTAGGTGAACAGGATGTCGATCTCTCCCACGGCTTTGTTCAAACCTCGCTCGTTCCCCATCTGAAACACACAGACACATCCCAACTGTAAACTTTCCATTATCCATCATTTTCTCCATTAATCAATTCATTTGATCGGTAAAATGTCAGAAACTAGCACAGAAAGCCTGTAACGTCTTTATCTGCAAATAACTGCATGTGAGAAGCTGGAAGCAGGGAGAGTCACTGCACGCTCAGCGATTATTGATCGCTGATTAACTCATCAGTGAAACTTAAACTCTATTTCATGAGACTGGTTTCAAATTGATGGACGAAGATTAGTGACGAGTTCTGAGTTTTAAAGCCGGATTTCTGACACCATGGTTCAAAATCTGGGACTGAAAGTGTTTAAAGTGACATAAAGTTAATGAAATATCAGTTCCAATTACATCAATTAACTCTCAGTGTCTCTCAGTGTCTCTCAATGTCTCTCAGTGTCTCTCAGTGTTCCTCAGTGTCTCTCAGTGTTTCTCAGTGTTCCTCAGTGTTTCTCAGTGTCCCTCAGTGTCCCTCAGTGTCTCTCAGTGTCTCTCAGTGTTCCTCAGTGTCTCTCAGTGTTTCTCAGTGTTTCTCAGTGTCTCTCAGTGTTCCTCAGTGTCTCTCAGTGTCTCTCAGTGTCTCTCAGTGTTCCTCAGTGTCTCTCAGTGTCTCTCAGTGTTCCTCAGTGTCTCTCAGTGTCTCTCAGTGTTTCTCAGTGTCTCTCAGTGTTCCTCAGTGTCTCTCAGTGTCTCTCAGTGTCTCTCAGAGTTTCTCAGTGTCTCTCAGTGTCTCTCAGTGTCTCTCAGTGTTCCTCAGTGTCTCTCAGTGTTCCTCAGTGTCTCTCAGTGTCTCTCAGTGTCTCTCAGTGTCTCTCAGTGTTCCTCAGTGTTTCTCAGTGTCTCTCAGTGTTTCTCAGTGTCTCTCAGTGTCTCTCAGTGTCTCTCAGTGTTCCTCACCTTTGCGAGCTTCGTGCGGAACTCCACAGCGTGATGATGGTCGTGGTAGTGGGTCACGTTCTGGAGAGAGAGAGAAGGGTTCTGGACGTCAGCAGCTGTCATCACGTCAGTCTGTGTGTGTGTGTGTGTGTGTGTGGTCACTCCCTGATTGAACCCCCCCCCCCCCCCCACACACACACACACACACACACTCCTCAAACTGCCCCATCATAACGAATTTGTTCTTCTATTATTCTTAGAAATGAGTGGGAGAATTTTTTTTTTTTGAGGTCTGTGTTTTTTTTCTATATTTGTGGCTTGGAAAGACTTTTGCTTTGCTCCAGAACTGACTCATTTTTAGAGTTAACTGTCAACTCACTGAACCTTAAAGGAATAGTTCAACATTTTGGAAAACAGGCCAATTCAACACGAAGCTGCAGACGGCAGACGCCGCTGGGGCCCGACACTCGAGCTTCAGGTTGCAGGTGTGTGAGCGTTAAAGCACTCACGCAGCCGTGGGTCTGCAGGTCCTCGCTGACCCGGGTCAGGTCCACCTTCAGTCTGTGCATGTGAGGGTGCTCGTTGTCTCGGTGAGGCAGGACGTTGTTCAGGTAGAAGTCGAGGATGTTGGCGTGGAGGCAGCAGATCTTCAGGTGGTCCTGCAGGAGGTGGAGAGGTCAGAGGTCAGGTGGGGTTAGGGGAAGGTTACCTGAACGTCTCAGTGACAGGAGCGCTGTCGCAGGACCCACCTGGTTCGGGTTGACTCTGGGCATCAGTCTGATGTCGGAGTCGTTCGACGTCTGAGCCTGAAGAGACAAAAAAAAACAGATTAGGTCCCGATGACAAAAAACACCGAGTCCAAGCTCCCTGAAACAGCAAAATGTTGACGAGACACTGGAAATAAAGCTGCTGTAATTGTCTCAGGCTGCTTAAAGCCTGAGAACAAGAGCTGGACTGGACGGAGTTCAGAAAACAGCTGAAGCCCAGAATAAATCTACGGGATCACACGAACAGAACAAAAGAACAGACGTCATAGTCTGATATTTAAAGACAGAGTTCTGATGTTAAAGCAGAAATCCTGAACTGTACTTGATTACATTTTTGAAGTACTTTTACTTCACTGAACTGATGAAGCAGATTTATAGATTCCACTAGAGAACAGAGCTGCAGCAGCTTCACTGTGACCTGATACAACATGAGCACTGACGAGTTCATGGAAGAATCGTAATAATCTGACAACAGACACAACATCATAATTCCACCTGTGTATTTGTTGCATTCTGACTGAAGCACGCTTTTGAATGCAGTACTTTTACTTGTCGAGGAGTATTTTTCCAGTGTGTTACTTTAAAAAGGATCAGATCACCTGTTCGACTCTGATTAAAGCCGGTCGATGTTGAAAATCAGATTGTTGTAATAAACACTAGAAGTCAAAGACACTCACATGCTTGGACACTTCCTGGACGGCCCGGTACGTCTCCTCGTTTCGCAGCGGCTGGCTGAGCGGCAGGTCGACGGGCAGCGCCGCCGCCTCAGACCAGCCAATCAGAAGCAGCGGCAGGAGAAGCAGCGTGGCGACGGCCGGATGCAGGAGGGAGACGAGCGTGACGAGCTTCATGGTTGAGATAAACTGTCTTGGTTCTTTCAGAATGACGAGTCAGAGTCTTTTCAGCTGCAAAACAGAAGCAGATCAGAAGCTACAACAAACGATTTTATAATGAAAATAATAAACCTTTAAGCTGTGGAATGAATCTGGTGCATCTGTGAGTGATTCCTCACCTGAGAGCAGATGCTGCTGTGAAGATGTGACTGTGTCCCCGGCTTTTATACACATCAACCCTCCGCCCCCTCTGCAGAAATATAGGACAGGTAACCATCAAGAAAAACCCCAACACACACACACACACACACACACACACACACACACACACACACACACACCCAGGTCAGTGCTGAGCTGGGACAATCTCTGTTTACTGTCATTTACACCAAGAGGAAATTAACTGTCAGTCAAGTTGTGATGACTTCAACTCTAATATTGTGTGTCATCGATTTGCTATTAGAGAATTTTGATTGTACTTCTCCAGTGACATCATTTCCTCTTTTAGTCTGTGCGAAGTTCACTTTGTTATATCAACTTCCCTCAAACTTAAGAGCTTGTCCAACCAGTTTGTGACAGTCGCTCATCCTGATCTTCATTTTGATCATATCATGCAACACAATGAAGAGGCTGTTATTATTTTTAATGACACCCAACAAATGACAATAACCAAGTGTGTGAGGTTTTGTAGTAAAGAAGTAATATTGTGATTCTTGGTGATAATTCAGAGCAAGCTGTGCCTTTATGAAAATCATCACTTGATCTTTGCGCATTAAAAGCTGGACGGGGCGGCTGCAGCCCAGGAGGAGGAGCGGGGGTTCAACCTCTGGCTCCTGCAGTCTATGTGTCGAAGTTTCCTCGGGCAAGATACTGAACCCCGATGGCTGTTCCACTGTGACATTTGTCTTACACAAACATGTAAACTGAAAACAACAAATGCTCAGAAACAAGTTGTAAATTAAAAAAATATATCAGCACACAGTGAAGTTCAGTGAAGTATCTTGAGCTGCAGTTCCTCTAACAGCCAGTAGGTGATGATGCTATATTGAGACAAATGAATATTGAAACAAATGAATATTTGTTTCACTATTTCAGTACCAAGTTCAACCGAGAAGATGAGAGTGTCGGAGTTTTGCATAAACCAAAGTACTGGACAAGATGTGAGCTAAATGTTCAGATTCAGGAGTCATCAGATTTCATCCTTCAGGCAACATGAATGTTGTGAAACATGAAAATAAAAAAATACAGATTGTTACGTAGCAGCAGGCTTCATCAGGATTAACAGCATCCTCTGCGTGACTGAAAAGCAGCACTGTGTCTGCGGATGATGCTGAAGGAAGCAGATAAAACTGGAATGGAAAGGACCCAGGATGGACCCCTGGGGGACTCCACAGCAGAGCAGCCTTTCCCACGACTCCAGGGGAGTCTTCTGACAGGTCAGGTCAGTGTGACACCACAGCAGTGACACTGTAGTTGTGTTTGCTCCTGTGATGGAAATACACCTCTGCTTATTGATTGATGCCAACAGTTTCCCATCAGCTGCCTCGGAGCTTTTTAACATCAGGACTTTCCTGTCAGGATTTTCTTCTCATGATTTTCCTGGCAGTTTTTTTCTGGGTGTGAAGTGAAGGATCGAGTGGCCGGGTCTTTTATCCAGTGATATCTCATTTATTGTGTTGGATGTGGGTGTGTGAATCCCTCAGGGACGGAGAGTGGGATTAGAGACTGAGCTGCCGATTCTTCAGCCGTCATCAGCTGACACTTCACAGCGTCACTTTTATTCACAGTGCAGAATCATGCAGCTTGGTCCCAGTAAACTGTACAACTAAAGAGAACAGAAAGGACTGAAGCTGCAGCAAGCAAGTAAAATCATAGAGACCAAAATAAAACTGTGTTGACATGGAGCTTTTTTTAGTGCAAATAACCTCAATCAGAACTAAAATGCTTCATCTGAAATCCCCAGTTAGAATCGAGTGAAATAATAAAATAACCTCATTTTGAATTGTTCATGTTCACTGGTTTCCTGTCTGTGGCGGCAGATTCTGATTAAACTGCACTTTTTTTTTTTTTGCACCATTTTTTATGGCTTCCATAAACTCATCACATCAGGTGTTGCATCATCTCTGTGTCACAATAAACATGAGTCATGACAGGCAGAGAGGCGGAGCAGCCGCTTACAGCGAGAAGCTGGAAGTTTGGACAGAAATCCAGAGAGGATTTTCCAAAGAGACGTTTGATCTTTGAGGATGTTTCGTGTTTCAAAATTAATCAGGAAGTTGTTCTTGCACAACAAACACTGTTGAATGTGTAATTTTGAAGCATCGATCTTGTGGTCGTTGCAGCAGCTTGAGTCCCCTCCTCACTCTCAGTGCTGTGCAGCACAGTTAGCTCAACATCACTGGAACAGAAGCAGAGACCAGGAGACGAGCTTCATGCTGCTTTCATCTCAGACTCAAGAGAAGGCAACAGAAACTCATCTGTTTCTTGGTGTCATGATCTGGATCTGAGAAGCAGAATCAGTGACGTGTTTAAGTCAAAACTTTTCCTCAAAGCCACTTAATAATGTTTAAGTTTCATTTTTCCAGTTCAAAAGTTTTTATCTTTCACTCCTTTAGCTTGGAAATTACAATTAATTGATCCAGTTCTTCATCCTTACAAGGAAATGATCAGACTGATTTCATTCATGAAGAAAAAAAACACACCCAGGTCAAGTTCATGTTAATGGAGATAAAAAGTAGAAGCAGCTTGAACTTTGATGTTTTCAACACCAGGAGCCGTTTTCATGTTTGCATGTGAATAATGTGTCTGAGTCTGAAACTGAGAATGAATGCATTAATGTCGGGTAATGAAACCTGCAGGACGACTTCATAAATCATTTATTTAAGACATAAGAGCAGTTAAGGTTTAAACCACATAATCTTATGACTTTTCACTCGCTCTGTGTTTTACATGTGTCGTCACCTTCAAACTTCAGAGCCGGACTTTCGCACGTTATGATGAACTGACGGGAGAACCCACGCCCAGTTTACCCACTTGGTTTACATTGGTTGTTCTATTGTTATGAGGGGAATTCACAATCAGCAGATTCATCGGTTCATACCTGGCGGAAGGTGTGTGTGATGTGTGTATTGTGTGTTTGTGTAGTGTTTAAATGGTGTGTGCATTCTGAATCGTTGCCAGGTAATCCATCCTCTCCATGTGGAGGAAGTGATGTTTGTTCTGTGGCTTCCATCTCTGACATCAGCTCTTTGTTTGTTTTTTTTAAAGAAAGATTCTTTCAGGAAGTTGGTTGTAAATTCCCGACTTGAAAAACTGGTTAGAAATAGAAACCAGGCGATCAGACTGACAGATGACCCGCACATACGTTCGTTTACTCAAATACTGTACGGAAGTTTACTTCAGCATCTCCAATAAAGAGATTAGAATAAATTATGATGCAAAGTTATATGAATGAGGTTCGATTGAAATTCAGAAAGTCGATGAACTCGCTCCACGTTCACCAGCTGCAGCATTAAAGTGATGAACACATTAATACGTCAGGAAATAGTATTAGTATCATATAGTATATAACAGTATGTTTACTTTTGCTACTTGAAGTATTTTCTGATGCCAGTACTTTAATACTGAGTCAGATTGTTTAGTAGGAAACAAACTGCAGCTGAAGATGAGTTCAAGGTTCAACCTCTTTACAGCCAAAACAAAGATTCAAGAGTTTTTGTCATAATTGTTGTCATATCACATTTTTATGATTTCAGTCATAAAAACAAAATGAGTTGGTGTTTATGTCACTTTTATGACTTTGATATCACAGCGAGTGTTATTACTACATACACGTAATTTCTACATTTATAGAAACGTCTATTACAAAACTGAGCGTAAGAATGAACAGTATGATTTTCAGAACTTTAAATTCATCTATAAAAATAAACACTTCTCACTAATTAAAATAATCTCTTGCATCTATAAAATGACATTATTCCCACTAATTACTGTACAACAAACAGGCTGGTTTGCACAGTGACAGCAGTGACCTGGTTGAGGTCAGAGGTCAACTCTTCCCCCAGAAGTTCTCTCGTCTCTTCTGAGCGCGCTCCAGCACGGCCGACGCCATGGAGCAGGAAGCAGCCGAACGCCATGACATCACTGACAGCCGGTCGTCTACACAGGGAGAGAAGAGATTTAAAGAAATTACAAACAGAAGTAAAATCGTTTCTTTTTTTTAATCTGTCGAGAAGTTTTCACATTGATTCACCTTCATCAGAGCCGCAGCCTCCACCTGAACACTGCAGCTCCTTCAACCTCAAGCCCAGCTCACCTGAGGAGACACACGTGATTATTGATAATGTACATGAATCAATGAGATCACACACAGGCGTGGGTTTGACCACATGATGGCGCTAGATGAAAAGTCACAGGATCACCAAAGTTAATAGAACCCATCCTGAGGGAACAAAAATATCTGAACCTAATTTTAGTGTGTGTGTGTGTGTGTGTGTGTGTGTACAGGTGTGGATCTGGTGGATCTGCGCTTTACCTCACAGAAACAGAGCAGACAATCAGAGAGGGTCACAGACAGGCTGATCAATAATGACACTGATTATTGGTTGCAGTCCCAGCATGATCAGTGATGCCATACTGATTATCAAGAGCTCACCGTTGTGCTGGAAGTCGGGGTGCCTCAGAGTGCCCTGGATACAGTGGGGCGGTGGGAGCAGAGGGGGCGGGGCTGCAGGGGACTGAGGTGTCTGCTTCGTCCTGATTGGTTTAGAGGGAGGACTGGCAGCTGGTTTGTGGTCAGGGGAGGGGCCAGAGGAGGAGCGGCGGGTGGCGTTCTTCTCTGGCCACGCCTCTTTTTGTCTGACCAGCACCTCAGTATCTGCCCCCGCTGCCATGGAAACAGCTGACATGCTCCTCTGAACATGAAAACAGCCAAATCAGCTTCATGATTTAACATGATAATATATTTGTTATCATAACAGTACCTGTTTGGATGGAGAAGCGTCATCACTGCTCTTCAGTTTTCCCACCAGAATAGCACCACCTGGAGGACAAAGAGCGGTCAGAGGTTCCCAGTGGTGGAGTGTAACTAAGTACATTTACTCAAGTACTCCACTACAGTTACTGTGTGTGTACCAGTGGCAGGTGTGGTGAGGTCGTGGTGAGTTCGCTGAACAGGCAGAGTCTTCAGCCTTGGAGTCGGTAACCTTCCCTCCTCCCTACACACACATGCACATACACACACACACACACACATGCAGACACACACGCAGACACACAGTGTCAGTTCCTGACAACAGTGCGGTCACAGAAAAGCTTTGATCTGAGTTTGGCAGTTTGACACAGTTTCAGACCTTTTGAAAAAATAAAAA
>JBBMOC010000138.1:115030-139170 GCA_037975185.1 Centropyge bicolor
TATATATATATATATATATATATATATATATATATATATATATATATATATAATTGGTTTGACAAAATAATTCTTTAGCTAGATTCTTCTTTCTTTTTGTAAAACTATATTGACATTATTGTCGTCTGTGTGTCCGTCTGTTCCAGAATGACTCCACGTCGCAGGTTGCTGTTACAAAATTGCACCACTTTTATTCATTTAAGGCTTTTTAGTTTTTACTTTACATTTGGCTTCACCCCCCCTCCCCCCCTCCCCGACCTCCCGCTGCTGCTGTGGGTTTCTGTACTGGAAGAAACCAGTTCAGACCAATTTCATACCAGTTTAAACTCTTAACAGCTTCAGCAGAATGGGAATGGAATTTTAACTGGATATGTCACTGGTTGAACTGGTTTCTTTTACATTTCACTGGTCATCATGCCATACGGAGAAAAAGAAGCAGATTTATTTCAGTAATGTAAAATCTTTTCTTCTCATTGTCAATGAATTAATTCAGTTTGCATTTGGCTGCAGCTGCATCTCATCACTTCGGTGCGACTTCTGTTCATTAAAGGAGCTGTTTACAGAATAAGAAGACACACAACTACTTCCATCACTTCCCAGAGTGCAGCACAGGAAAAGACTGTCTGAATATGTGTGCCACTCTGAAACAGGCAGTTTCAGCTTCAGCCTAATTCTTCTGAGGTAAACTGAGACCTTTAGCTCTGTCTACAATAAAACTATCAACCATTACAATCCCAGAAGTCACATGACATGATGGATGCCACCACAGCCTGTTACTGTGGAAGCCAGGAAGGTCTGAACGCAGCTGTGGATAGGTGTTGATTTGATTGGTTGTTCTAACACAGGTGAGACCTCCAGGTGTCATTAGCCACTTAGCAAAATGGGCATTTTCATCAGAAAAGACTGGGACTGTGTCACCCACTGTGTGTGGATGCTTCCTATTCAAAATTGATCACTCTTCATTTTAACCCATAACAGACAGTTTATAACCTTGTAAAGCAGGTAAGGACATCCTAAGTTTTTATCATTCAATTTTTAAAATCTGTAACTGCTCCTGTTAATGAATGACTGATAACAACATGAGACAGCTGTAGTCACATAAAACTACATATTTAAGGTCAATGTAAAATATGAAGTATTTATTCATGTATAAATGAAACACATATTATTTTAATTGAGGAGATATTTATACATTTGTAAATACTTCTACGCTCTATATTAAAAACACTCAACATTCAACTGTGGTTCTCACCAGTTAAACAGGGTGTTTTCTTCCGTCCAGCCACAGGAAACGTAAGCCTGTGTGCAGACTCACAGGACACACCCTCGACACGGTTCGCTTTAGACAACAAAACCACTCGGCTAGGATTAGAAATAGATCTCAGGTGCTGTCGTGTAGTCTGTAAGTCTGCACATAGACCACTCTGGAAATGTGTACTTTATCAGAAGGGCTTTCAAAGAGCAACAAATTTCAATAGGAATCATCTGGAGGTTCTCATAACATTGACTTTCCCATTTGTTAGTAACAGTTTTAACGTGAATGCTTCGCCACGGCTGCAAACAGACCTTTAACCTGGAAGCTTCTGCTGGGCATGCAAACTGTCACAGCACCTCCTGGAGATCAGACTGAGTACTGACAGAAACATCAACATGCTACATGACTGAACGTACTGGAGGAGAACCAGAATACTGACAGCAGTACACTCTGTACTGCAGTACTCCCGATAGTACAACACTGTGCACAGCAGTACTCACAGAGGCCACTGGTCCAACACACTGTGTCTGTAAGATGAACCACTCTCACATTACAAACAGAAGACAGATACTCAAGGCTTTCTGTGGCTGCTGCTTCACTGGCCACGTCCCCAACACCTGAATGGGCGGGGCTGCCACTTCAACCTCCTCTGATTGGTCTAAGCCTCAGCCATGCTACTGTATAAAAGAAAACACTGTGATTTGAGTTCAACTTTCTGATGTTTCTAACTGATGACATCAAACCACGTCACTAGTACTGCATGCTAACACTTTAGCATTTTAGCTATTAGCTACTATCACGCAACCCAGTGTATGCTAAGGCGTTAGCATGGAATACTGTACCCATCGACGGAGGACCAGCCCCAACTTTTTGGTCGAGTTTGGTCCTTCATACCTGGATAGTCTATATATCAGTGTTATATATGACATCAGTTAAAGGGAGCGTTGAGCAACAGACCAATAATTCAGTGTTTCCCTCCCAGATGTGTTGAGTTAATAACATTAATAATCAGGTAATAATATGGTTAATAATACGGAAACAACACCTGCGGGCTGCCCTCCCCCCTCAATCACAGAAACTGTCTTTTTCACTGTTGTTGAAGCTCACGCAAACTCACAAACACACAAAAACACACACTCACAAACACACACACACACATTTAAGGTACTGGACCAGTGTGAGTCTGCTGTCTAAAGGCAACATGTCCGCCCTGCGCAGCAGATCTAAAGTCAGCTCACCGCGCCATTACAACACCAAGTTAGCACGCAGCTACCATCATTTAGTTGTTTCTTTGAGACTGTAGCATTGCTAGCATCCCCTTACAACATACAACAGACAGACATACAATAACATAGCCATCAAGCTAACCCACAACCACCGCCATCACTTTCTTTGGGGACATACTAATAATGCTAACATCCCACAAACAATATAATTTGCTCACAATGTTTCTTATGTATTTTACTTGCTGCAAAGCTAATAAGGTAGCCCAAAGCTATGAAAGCTAAATACACATGAGGGTTTTTAAAATTATGCTACTCAAGCTAACAACAAACGAACAGCAAATTTGGATAATAATCATTTTCTCCAAATATTTCCAATTCACAAACTGAAGTTAGCTCAAAGCTACAAGCGTGGTGAGCTGATCACATGACCTGCTGCACCCCCCGGCCCCCCACCCCGACCCCAAAAATCAAAAACAAAAATATTAAATGACTTTTATATCTTTTCACACAGAAACAATAATAATCACTGTATAATAACCACGGTATGGATCCACAGGTTCGACCGGAGCCACACACACAAAGTCAGCCATGTTAGCTGTGACATCACAACATGGCCGACAGCGAAGTGGTCAAATTGCGTGTGATCGGCTCCAGACTGCTGGAAAATAAGTGAAAGGAAAAGGAAGGAAAGAAACATTTAAAATTAAAAGCAAGAAGCCACTTCCCAGCGCAAAATGGCCTAGCAGAGAGCATGATGGGAACCGTAGTTTAAATGTGGGCAGTTGTTTGGACAGCCCCCATTCCTGCAACAGCAGAATCATCATCATCATCATCGCCGCTGCAGTCTTTTGATGTTTGGTTTGAATGTTTCCAAGGCAACCGTCAGACAGTGTGGTGAGGGGGATGGGAAATGTGGTCGTCACGGAACAGAGGTCAGAGGTGGCTGATGTTGATGATGACGTGGTTGTGTTAAAGGGGCGTGGCCAGCTGGAAGATGTGGTGTGATTGGTTGGTTGTCAGTCAGATGAGCAGAAAACTGGAGAGAGAAGAAAAATGTAAAGCTTGTCCAACAGTGTGTCTGATAATAAAACATAAATATGAAACATGTCAGAAACATGTTCAGTAAAGACCTACCTGTCATTAGAGAAGCTGACAGGTGGACTTTTTGCGAGTTTTCCCTGGAGCTGGACTCTTCCTGTTAATTTGTCGCACAAGGTCATAGAAGATCTGTGCACACGCACGCACACACACACACACACACACACACACACACACACACAAACACACACATCAGAAATTTTGGGCTAAATATTTGAGGTTGAGGGAAAAAAACTTTTTAGCTTGTTGCTGAACAAAATCTACAATATCTCTGATCTTGGCTATTAAGAATTGAGAATTAACTGTGAACACCTCTAATGTATGTGTAAATGAACAGTGCGTGTGTGTGCGTGTGTGGTCACCTCGTTGACGTTGATCTTGCTCTTGGCCGAGGTCTCCAGGAAGGCGCAGGAGTTCCACTGGCGGGCGAGGCCGATGCCCGACTCTTTGGCCACCACACGCTCCACCTCCAGGTCACACTTGTTACCAACCAGGATCATGGGAACCTGCAACGCCACATCAGATATTTACATTCACATTCAGGTTCATGCAGTCCTCATGTGTTGAGAATGCAGAAAGTTTAGTGATGTTGAGCTCAAAGCAAAGTGTTTAACTTTGAAAGCAGAAGCATCGATGTATTGACAGCTTACTTCAACACACACAAAAATCATGTGACCACCACAAACAAGGCTTTGTTACGTCACGCACACATCAGCATTTCATCTCATTCAAAGTGGTTGAATGAATTTTTTGTACCTAATTTTTATATTTATATCCGATCTGATTAATCAGAAACATCGTAAAAAAATAAGCAAAAAATTATGAATATAACTGTCTATTTTTAGCTTTACAGTTTGTGTTTTACAGCTGAATCTTATGAACTTCTTATAAGGTTAAAAAACACTGCAGTGCAGCATCTTAAAAGCACTGCAAAGCACGTAATGTACAACATATACAGTGGATGTGAAGTGAAGTCTCTGGGTGTCACTTTACTTGATTCATCACTTGAATCAGACTCATCCTGCACCCTGTCTGAGGTTATAAAGCCTTTTAACTGTAGGGGGCAGCAAAAAGCTCAAACTCTGAGTTGAGAGTTGCCAGTTTATTAGGTACACCCAGCTGAAAGCAGCATGTCTGAGAGTGTGTGTGTGTGTGTGTGTCGTACGTCCTCGGTGTCCTTCACTCTGAGGATCTGCTCTCTGAGGTCCTGAAGGTCGTTGAAGGTCGACTGAGCCGTGATGGAGTAAACCAGAGCAAAACCCTGACCATTCTTCATGTACAGGTCTCTCATCGCCGTGAACTGCTCCTGCAGACAGACAGGTCAGAGACAGACAGGTGGTCAGGGAGATAGACATTATAGGGTCAGACAGTACAGTGTGTGGACACAGCTGGAGACCTTACTGTCCTTTAGGTCTTTGTCTCTTTAAAAAAATGAACAGAAACAAAAACACCAAGTGTATCAGGGCAACAAGGGTAGGACAGACAGACAGACAGACAGACAGTCAGACAGAGACACAGACAGACAGACAGAGACACAGACAGACAGACAGACAGACAGACAAAGACACAGACAGACAGGCAGGCAGACAGACAGACAGACAGACAGGCAGGCAGGCAGACAAAGACACAGAAAGACAGGCAGGCAGGCAGACAGACAGACAGACAGAGACACAGACAGACAGACAGGCAGACAGTCAGACAGAGACACAGACAGACAGACAAAGACACAGACAGACAAGCAGACAGACAGACAGTCAGACAGAGACAGGCAGACAGACAGACAGACAGACAGAGACACAGACAGACAGACAGAGACACAGACAGACAGACAGAGACACAGACAGACAGGCAGACAGACAGAGACACAGACAGACAGACAAAGACACAGACAGACAGGCAGACAGACAGACAGACAGGCACAGGTCTTACTGTTCCTGCTGTGTCCAGGATCTCCAACATACATTGCTGTCCATCGACCTCGACTTGCTGGAAAGAGACAGAGACACAGTGAGACAGCACGTCTTTTGGCCAAAACCTTCCCTCAAATGTTCAGAGCAGATTCATAATCCAGAATGAACATAGTCTTCTTCTTTCACATTCACTCATTTTTTAAGTATTGATTCTTCTTCTGCTAATTTCCTTCTTATTCTTTTCCTTTTCTTTATGTGGCAGGACTGTTAGCAGCTAACATTAGCATTCAGACAGCCCTCGGTCTGTCCCATCACCCCTCCTGTCTCACGTCACATCATACAGACTGACATGTTATGGTGAGGAGAGACAGACGGGCTGAAGCTGTCGTACCTTCCTGTAGGAATCCTCTATCGTTGGGTCGTACTTCTCCACAAAGATTCCCTGAACAAACTGGACAGTCTGGAGACAGACAGACAGGCGGAGAGACAGACAGAGAGAGAGAGACAGGGAGATAAATAGGCCAGTAGTGTTAATGGAGCTCTGTTCTGGTCTCTATTGGAAGTCATTAGAATGGAATTAATGTGACACACTGACACATCTCCATTATATCATCTGGAGTAAAGCACTTCATTGTAGTGAGACTTACACCAGTGTGTGTGTGTGTGTGTGTGTGTGCGTGTGTATGTGTGTCAAATGGAAGGACTGAACAGAAAAACAGAGTGATCAGTCTGCAGCCGTTTTCCGGGGGAATTTTGGGTCAAAACTTAAAATGTAGCAAAACATAAAACTCTGATTATTCTCATCATCATATCATCATCTGGTGATTTTAGGTTTGACTCACACAGTTTTAAACCTTCATAGACATCTTATACATTATTGGTTCCTACTGAAGATGTAAATCTTATAAAAAACAACTCACAAATTTATAGTTTAATTTTTAAAAAAGATTCAGTAGTTTCCTCAAAGTGAACAGCTGCTCACTTTAGTTTATATCCATCAAACAGGAGGAAACACTTCATGTGTTGGGGACTATTTTCAGCGGCGGATGAATCCACATTTGGCCTCTAGTGAGTCTTTGTGTTTGTGGAATGAGTCCAGATAAACAACAGTGTGTGAGTTCATGGTGATGAAGGAACAACAGTGAGGCTCATTGATGAGGTTTTAATGGACACAAAAGTAGACAGATCAGACTGAGACACACTCAGGACTTGTTAGAAGAAACAGCCACTGTTGGTTTGAGTCTGGACCTCAGTAACTTACCAGAGCTGACTTGCCGACTCCTCCTGATCCTAAAACAACCAGTTTGTATTCACGCATCCTGACTGTCTGTCTGCTGGGCGAGAGACAAACAAACAGAGAGAGAGAGAGAGAGAGAGAGAGAGATGTTACTAACTTCACTCTTAGACATCATTTCCCAGCAGCCAATCACAGAGCAGCATTACTGTAAGCGTTGCCTGCTGCCACCACACACCTGGAGCTGTAAAACTATCAATTACACACACACAAACACAAACACACACACAAACACATACAGGTGAAGATTTCCTCCCTCTCACTGGGAGGTAATAATTACCCAGCATGCATGTGGGTGTGTTCATGAAAACGGGGAGGTCACGTGATCACACAGCTGGTGGTGATGTCACAACTGTGGAATCCTTCCTGGTTACTGTTGCTATGCACCCGTGTGCATGTCTGTGTGTGAGTGTGTGTGTGTGTGTGTGTGTGTGCATACCAGTCATGCCTTGCTGTGTCGTTGCAGCAACAAGAAGCAACACGATGGAGACAACACACACACACACACTCATCTCTGTTAATAAGGGTCTGCCAAGGTTACCATGGTGATGAGATAAGTGTGTGTGTGTGTGTGTGTGTGTGGTTAAGCAGGTGGTGTGAGGACTGAACATTAACATCTTTCTCTAACTGCCATTTGTCCAGTGTGTTATTTTACCCAGAATCCTCAGTTGCTGCCCAGTTAGGACGACAGCAAACACTAAAACAGAGCTAGACGATAAAGTGACATCGTGTGTAGAAACGCTCCCCTAGTGGTAACATCACAGAAGACAATTACTATTATTATTATATAAAACATGTCATCAACATATTGAAGAGAATTCTGTGGATCAGTGAAGTTTATATTCAAAAATATGATGCATTAGATTAAACTGTTTATAGTTGAATAACCATGATAATCAAATAATATCATATAACAATAACAGACAGAATAATAATGAAACATTTGGAAAGGGGCCATTTGATTCTTTAACTGTTGATACTTTACATTTACTTGTGTGTTTCTGCCTGAGTATTTTTTTAACGCAGGAATTTTACTTGTAACAGTATTTTCAGAGTCCAGTTGTGGGTGAACGTATCACCAGAGGTGGATTTGGTGCCTGAAGGTCTGGAAAGGACCCGCCTCATTTCGTCTCCCTCCAGTTTGATGCAACAAGTCCAGGCGAGTTCGGGGAATCGCAGGAAGTCACAAACTGAAGCAGGAGGTGAGGCCGATGGAGGGAAAGTGAATCAGCTCCATGAGCTAAATGTTTAACATCGAACAGTGTTTCTGTTTGGTCCACGTGCCTGAGCCTCCCTCTCTGACCTTTCCTGTGACTCCTCCGACCCCTCGGTCCCAACCTGATGACCCTGGAGCTGGACCTTCACCTCACGGTTCAGGACTCCTAAACTGAGCATGTGCAACTGGACTCAACACACGACACAAAATCAAAGTTACTGACATTTAAATCTGCATCAGTTGGGTTTTTGGTCACTTGGGGGCGGCAGAGAGTCCTGACATTATAACAACTTTATCAAGCTATTATGGCTAATGCGTTAGCAAAAGTCTCCTATGAACCCGGCCAGCAGACCAGCAGCAACATGATCGTCCCACTGGGGGCGTGCTTGTCTTCACCTGATGAATCCAAGTCCAACATCCGCTCTGTCTAAGCTCACTACTTCCGCTCAGTTCAGATATCTGATCTGAGGACAGTTCTCGCCTTCAGCCCAATGACTTGCTAAACATCGGTGGATTTACAAGAGTCAGCTGTAGCACGGGTTTTAAGGCCGGACGTCTCGGTGTGTCAACAAAGCAAACACGACTATGTGAAACTAAGTATTGACTCCTTGAGCTGAAACAATTCATCTTCATCAACTTAACATTAACACATATGAATCTATGTGACTTTTATTTTATGATTCTTTATCAAGAAAATGAATCATGTGTCGTTTCAGACTTGTCTCTGAGCTTTTCTCCTGTTTATTACTAGGCCTCTGAAAATGATTGAAACAAGACAAGATGGCGTCTTCAGATTCTTTGGTTCATCCAACCAACAGTCCAGAAAATCAGCAAATAATCCCATATGAGAAGCCTTTGTTGGAATTTTCCTTCAAATACAACTGGGATGTTAATTGAATATCAACATAGAGGCCAATTTTCTGCTGATCAAGTAATGGATTAATCATTTACACTGTTTCCTAATAGGTAAAGGTAAAAAGGTAAAAGGGCTGTTGGTGCTTATTTATGCAAATAAATTAGGGAAAGAAAGCAGAAATGACAGAGAGCTTTTCAGTGTCTAATCAAAAGATCTCAGACATTTGTGCCAAACAGAAGTAATGTGACCTTTTTAAAGCAGTCAGGAGGAAATCTAGTCACACCTCAACACATCAGTATGATCATTTATCACCTCAATCACGACAAACCCTGGCTTTTATTGTTACTGCTGTGCTCACAAACTCTGCAGTTCTGCTTTTTCCAACAGGCTACGAATGCAGCATGATGTTAATCTACTAAAGTAAAGTTGGTGGAGGAGAGAGATGGACACACACACACACACACACACTCCTGAGTCAAGCAGAACTAGGTGGGGCCTGTCAATACAGTGTGTGTGTGTGTGTGTGTGTGTGTTGCTGACAGTACAACAGCAGAGGAATAAAACCAAGCCTTGTCTACACACTCAGTCAGACAGACAGGTAGTCAGACAGACAGGTACACAGACAGACAGACAGGTTCCTCTAACTTGTATTAAGTTACTTCCTCTCTTTTTTCTCCGGCGGAGCAGCGGGAGTTCCGCAGCTCTGTGGCCGCCTCAGAACGCTCCCTGCCCGGCCGGCTCCAGCAGAAGGCCCCGCTGCCCGGAGGTCCGGGCAGGCGGATCAGAGGGAGGCTGGAGGAGGACAGACGGACAGACAGACAGACCCCCGCCATGATGGCACCGTGATCAGCTCGAACATCAACAGCACGGTGATGATCGGAGCGGCGGTCTGTCTGTCTGTCCGCCGCTTCCGCAAACCCGCCCAGCTCGGCTCGGCTCGGCTCGGCCCGGCCTGCCTGCCCCCTGTGAGCCCGGCTGTCCGCCTCCACCGGCCGGCCAAACTCCGGCCGCTGACGGGGGGAGGAAGAGAAGAAAAGAGGGGAATAAAGGAGAGAAAGGACGCGGTACTCACAGTCATCCAGCCGTCCGCTCCACCGCGCCGCCGCTGCCTCGCTCTCTCTCTCTCTCACTGTCTCTCTATGTCGCTCCACCAGAGCCGCTCCCTCCTGCTGCCGCTGCGCGCCGACGTCAAGCGGCACGTGGTGAACGCCTGCGTATCCGGTCTTCTTTCAAAATAAAACCCGGAACAAGCTCACGAAATCCATTTAATACAACAATATATTACAAATATTCTCTATTTCTTTTGAGTCGAAAGTAGAAAAAAACGCTGCCTTACAATGATTAGTGAACAAAACAAACAGGCTGTAAATAAAAACACCAATGAAGACGGTGATATGTTGTTGAAAGCTTGCAAAAAGCCAGTAAGTGAACCTTGAGTTACGATTATAAAAAAAATTCAAAGACTGAACTTTTATGTTCACAACAGTCAACAAATTACAGGGATTTCCAAGTCTTCACATATAAACATTTGTTGCTATAGAAACTCATTTATTACTGGCACCATACAAAAGAAATTCATGCAAAATTGATCATGATCAATCAATTAATTCATTAGGACTAATTACTAAAAACAGATTTCCCCTCTCGTGGTTTCAGAATAAAGGCCATTTTTGAAGGTTTTATGAGACTGAGACTTAGTACGAAGCCAATCGTCCTTTTATTTTGAATTTAGTGCGGTCTTACTTCCTCTTCAGCTCGAACTTCGTCACATTTTGGGCTCAACTGTTCCTTTTTTTTCTTGTGACGTTTCAGCCTCTCAGCTGCTTCCGGCTTCCTGCAGAACAGAAACAGATCAATTCTTTCTCCTGGTTTTTATTTCTGCTGGAACAAAATGACAAAAACCTCATTTCACTGTTTTCAGTTGAAAAGCTGCAGAACTGTGACTCAGCTCCAGTGTCCTGCCTCTGCCTTTGCTCAACAGTTCAATGTCAGATAAAAATAAAATGAAAAATAAAGACAACATATGAAAACAGGTTGATAATAAAGCTTAGAAGAATAAAAAGTTCACATCTTGTCCCTCCGTGCTGATTTAACAGCAGAAGTCTTTCTGGGTCAGTGAGCGTCCTGTGAGCCTGCAGTACCGGCTGTGGCCGCTGTGCTGAAACTGGAGCCAGTGGTGCAGTACATTTATTCAAGTGTTCAACTAATGTACAAGTTGGAGGTACTTCCTCCTCCACATCACAGAGATAACTATTGTGAAAACCACGTATCTCCACATGTTTGTGATAAAGTGAAGGATGAAGTTTTCCTTCATGAGAAAATCCTCCTCCTCCTGAAGCTGAATCAGCTCTTTCAAAAGCCTCTTGGATCCAAAGTCGTCAACTCAAAGCTGAAACCAGGCTGTTTCTCTGATGGAGCTTTGTGGAGATACGAGGTTCTCACAGGACGAACAGACACATGATGATCTTATAGGGTCTGATGCTCGTTGCTGGACATGAAAGCGGCGACAGGATATAAAGTCTTTCACATGAGCTTCAACGTCTACAGCAGGAGAACGACACATTCATGTAAAATCAATTCACTTCAGTCGACTTCAAAGTGTCAGCTGCTTGAAAATCTGACAGAGAAACTTGAGCAATAACACTGAGTCAAGTTCAGGGCTGAAGGAGCTCTGTCTGTGAACCAGTCTCCAACTAGTCATTTCGCCTTAGTTATGTGCTTTTCTCGCTGGTGATGTCATGTGATGTAACCAGTATTTTCCTCTCCTCTTCCCTACTGGAAGTACCAGCTCACACTGGAGGTCAAAGGTCGAAGCGACTCCTGAAGTCGCAGAGAAAAAAATGATCCGAACTCCAGAGCTCAGTGTGTGTGGGGGTGTTAGTGCAGAGTCAGAGAGCAACTGAGCATGTCGGAGCGTGTTGGTGGGAACACGCCTCAACACACACACACAGCAGTGTTTACTACAGGCAGAGATATGGTGCTGTGAAGCCACACCCAAACAGGAAGGAGTCACCCAGAATAGAGTCGCCCCCCCACCCTACCAGCTTCCCCTTCGCTGACACACACTTCCTCTGTGTGTGAACTTTAATGAAACTTCTGGTATTTTACTCATGTAAAAGTTCACATGACTGCTGGAAAATTCCTGAGGCGAAAGTGATATTAGTCCAAAGTGACAACATTTCTCTGCACAGAACTCAGTGAGGCTGAACGTTCGGCCGTTCGTTGATGAGCAGCTGTTGTGGGAAGTCGCAGACACCAAATGGCTGCAGAAATGTGAAGAAGAGTTTCTGTTGTAAGACGAAGCTGATGTTTCGCTTCAGATCTCACTGGATCACTTTCATATCTGAAGAATCTCAAACCAAGCTTCTGGGGTTACCCTTTTTTACAAGATCATGTCTACTGTATATTGTGAACTGTATTTGTATTTTAAAATGATTTGTAAAATAAACTGAACCTTGAACCTTGAACCAAAGCTTTTAAACAGGTTGTTGAAGACAGATCTGAATTTGTTTCTTTTGTGATCTGTTTTTTTTTGATTTAGTGAAATTATAATTGTTGCTTTGGTTTGTCTGTCGATCAATTTAAATTATTATTTAATTGTTTGATGTTTTGTGCAAATATTGATGATGACGTGTATTTGATTTGAATACGGAGCCCATGATAAACAAGAAACTCTGTTGACCAAATTATATGTTTATGTTTCATCAGGTTAAAATGAATTTCAATTGAATTGGTTTAGATATGAAAAAAATACTTTGCAGTTTAATACAAAACCTTAGATTTGGAACAAACCATAAACCAAATACATTTCTCAGTTGTCTAAAGGTCTGAAGATGGTGCTGAGCAGGTTTAGTGAAAATGATGTGAGAGCTAAAGGCGAGGAATGAAGTCCACTTTGAGACGGGGCTTCACAATCAAATCCTTTTGGCCACTTGGAGGCAGCAGAAACAAACTGAACACAGGATTGAAGCATCTGTTTTGAACTTTGTTCAACTTTGTTCTTTAGCTCCAAAAAAGATTTAAGGACAAACTTTTTTTCAGTGTGAACTAGCATCTTCTTCTTCTTGTCCATCGCTCGTCTCAGTTGGCTTCATTATTTTCTGATTCAGAGGTTTGTGGGACAGAATACATTACTGGACCTCAAAGAGCAGAAATCATCAGCATGTCAATGATCATCCAGCCTCTAATACAAACTCATCAATTCAGCCGTTGCCGGGAGACGAGATGAACGAGCGTCACTCGTTTTGTTTGCTCTCTAACGAGTTTCTGCCTCATTGAAGCAGCCAATCCCAGCAGAGCTCAGGAGTCCGAACAGGAAGCTGTTTACTTGAATTCTTACCCACTTGACATCAGTCGGATCAGCGCACCCTGCACTGAGACTCTGAGGGAAATGACAGGAGCCTGGGAAGCAAAACTCAGGGCAAAGAGTCTCAGGTGCTGCAGCAGTGAAACCATAAACTGTATTCTGGCTCCCTCTGCTGATTCAAACTAAACTTCAACCACTGCAAACAGCGACTGTCTTCAGTATTATGTTAAGGTGGAATGGAACCCAAATACAACAGCAATAATGAATCAATAGCAGAACATATAACTTTGATGGGATCGTTTTTCTGAGTACTTCTGGGACAGTTTGAGTTTACTTTTACTGATTGAAACTGCAACTATCTGAAGTGATGGTATCTGAGAGGAGCGGAGGATCAGGGCTGTCTCCAGGCTTCGCTCAGAGCTGAAGGTTAACATGCTGAGATTCAGCAGCTTCACCTGTGGGATACAGCTTGAGCTAATATTTGACTGTATTTCATATTTGTCTGCAGTTATGTGGAGCGTCTTTTTCTGATTTCTCTGTAGGTTTATGGACGTTTATCTGCGATGCACATCAGAGGCAAGATATCTGAGAGGAGGAAGCAGCTTTCAGACGCATCTGCGAACACTTTGAATCATAGTGACACCACAGACACAAAAAGAAACAAGACAAAAATCAGAGTATGAAGGCAGGCAGAAATGGACCTCTTTATTTTTTCTTGGGCGATAAACAACAGTGGATAGTCCTGACCAGACCGGACTGAACCAGATCAAACCAGAATGGACCCAGTTTTACCAGAACTAGAGAACAGAAACTGAAACTGGTCCTGACCACACAGAACCGGCTGGAACCGGTTTGGGGCAGTCGAGCTGACGGGAACAACAGACAAATTCATCAGAATACGTCGACTTTGTGTGACACAGTGCGTCACCATCAGTGTCATCCAATCAGGTCTGGTCAAGTTGGACCTGGTCCAATAATCTCCCCTCGTCCCTTCCTTCAGACGAGCGAAGGGATCGAGGGCGGGTCTATTGAATCAGGGGAAACAAAGAAGCTGATTGGTCCACAAACAATAAAACCCCGCCCATCCGTCGTCACCCTTAGGCATCCTATCGGTTGCCAACATCATTTGCAAAAACAGAGCGAGCCCTTCTCCCATTGGTCAACGCAGCCTCAGGCAGGAAAGGCTGTTTTTTTCCCCCCATTGGTCAGTTTTAACACGCCAACTGTCAGTCACTCAGCAGCGGCCAATCAGGTTACAGTACCTGTGGAACTTTCTGGAATAACGTAAAGAAAAAAAAAGAAACAAAAAGAAGAATGATGATGAACAAGGAGATCAGCCAATCAGATGACCTCGCTAGAAAAACAAACAGGAAGTGGGAGGAGCTTCCAAGCCTCATATGGAACTTATTTTTCTGGAATTTTTTTTTTTGTTCTTTGTTTTTGTCCTTTTTGTCCGTGTGTGTGAGCCGTACATCCGTCTTCTTCCTTTCTTTTCCAACAGCCGATTTCAGTGCAATGCATCATGGAACGATCGATCGCTAGGAGAGGGTGTGTCACTACAAGTGTGTGTGTAAATGTGTGTATATGTGGGTGTGTGTATGTGTGTGTCTGCGTCCTGTTGTCATGGAAACATGCTGCAGGGTTAGCGCTCCAGCAGCGGGGTGGTGCCGTGTTGCATTGTGGGAATTTGTTTGTCCATCTCTTTAGCTGGTGTCCATGGACTCCATGTTGGCGGAGCTGGAGTCCCTCTGGATGGAGTCGAAGATGGCCGCCAGCTCCTGATTGGACGAGATCTGGGACTGGAACTCTGACATCAGCGGCGACTTCTCGGCCTCGGGGATCGTCAGCAGCGCCACGACGGCTCTCATCGCCGACCGCTTCAGCTCGTCCTGCTTCTCGAACTCCTGCTTCACCGAGTTGGCCTTCACCTGCAGAGACACAGGGGACGTTCTCACTCCTGAGCAGTGGCTCACATATCCAGATTTTAGCCTTTGTATATCTGGGACCAGCTCCAAAAACTACAGACCCTACAATTACCCATGATGCAAGTTGATATTTAAGGTATTCTGTCTTTCGACCCTCAGGATTCACAGAAACTTGACAGAGCTCATCAGAAGAATTTCTACACCTGGCACCAGCAAACTGACCTGGACATGTGACACTAGTGGAGCGTGTGTGTGTGTGTGTGTGTGTGTGTGTACCTTGGTGGTGCAGGTGGCTCTCAGTGGTTCCACCAGTCTGTCCAGTCTCTGGAGAACAGCACTGGGACACAGAGACGACAGCCTGGCCAGCATCAGGAACGTCAGCATCTGAGAACCACAACAACCATGAGCAGGAACAACAGAAACAGAGCGGTGGAGAGATGGGTTTGTCTCTAATTTGTTTACTGGAAAGAAAATCTTTTGATCAGATAAAACATGAATGTGGGATTTTTTTTTTTTTTTTTTAACTAATTACTAATAACTAAGCTTCAGGCCTGCCTGCCTTTCTGACACTGCTGTTGTGGATGTTGATGATATATAGCACAGTGTAGTATACTGTTATATATACTATATATTATAGACTATCATTATTGTTATTATTATTATTACACCACATATTGTATTATTATTACACTACACTACATTATACTTTGATAGTATATCATTGCTATTACTATTATATGTAGTGGAGTGTAGTATATACCACATTACACTACTATATCATTATATTATACATGTACATGTATGTGATACGCTTGGATGTTATACATTGTATATGCTATATTATATTATTATATTATATTACTATATGCACTCTACCATTACCTTTAGCATAGCATACCATACCCACTGTTGCTATCACTATGTACACACTCAGGTACACACATACACATATGCATATTTTCTGTAGATCTCCCACAAGTGCCTACTTCTGATTCAATTCCTGCTACATCTACTGCCTAATTTATTGTGTCTATTTTTATATTTTTTATTTTTCTATTTTATATTCTATTTTATATTTTGTATTCTATATTTAAACAGTGCAATATACGAGAAGTGATGGAGATGCCAATTTCCCGGAGGGAACCTCCCAAAGGGATTAATAAAGTACTCTGCCTGTCTGTCTGTCTGTCTGATGCACAACAACTAGTTCCTATTGACAGTGGGCACAGATGATGCTGTATCTATCAATCTCTTATTAAAATCTGGACTTTTGAAAGAACCCTGGTTCCACAGTAGTAAGACTTGTAGTGGTGTGTCTGGCCTGCAGTCGGACCTTGATGTCGTAGTGGTCCTTGAGTCCGTCCTCTACGTGGTTGAGGAAGGTGAAGATGTCGATTCGGTCCAGGCAGCTGTCCAGCAGAGTGTACATGCACTCGAACGCAGCCTTCCTCAGGTCCAAACCATCATCCACCGTGTGTTTGAACGGCCCCATCTCCACCTACACACACACACACACACAGACACACAGAGTCAAACACCTGCTGATAAACACTGCAGAGCCTGTCATCAGTCCGTGTGTTGATTCCTCCGTATCTGTGTTTCCTGGGGTTCCTCACCTCTCGGATCAGCTCCTTCCTGACTTTGGTCTCGTTGTACAGTTGTGGTAAAACAGAGTCCAGCAGCTCTCGGATCAAACTGGGCTTATTGTGGGCAGCAGAGTTAAATGTTACCAAGGCCACGCGTCGCACGTTCAGGTCGGGGTCCTCCAGCGTCTTCAGGAAATCACCTGGAAGATGGGAAGAAGATTGTAATGGACTTCTGTTGTGCGTCTATGAGTAAACTGAGTTTCCACAGACACAGTCACAGTTATCTGCCTGATCAATTCTTCCTGTTTAAGATTCTACATATTCGTAATGTTTCTACAGTCAAGTGGCAAATATCCTTGATTCTGCCTTTTAAGCTCCTGTGTTTGTCATCAGAGAGCCATGAATCCATGGTTACCTATGCAGTTCTTCAGCAGGGGGTCGATGGGCTGTGGTTGGTCAGAGATGGTGAATTTCACTGCTGTGACCACGGAGCTCCTGGCGTACGACGAACCTACACACACACACACACACACACACACAGACACACACACAGACACACACACAGACAGACAGACAGACAGACAGACACACACAGACAGACAGACAGACAGACAGACAGACAGACAGACACACACACACAGACACACACACAGACACACGCACACACAGACACACAGACACGCACACGCACACACACACACACGCACACACAGACACACGCACACACAGACACACGCACACACAGACACACGCACACACAGACGCACACACAGACACACGCACACACACACAGACACACACACACAGACACACGCACACACACAGACACACACACACACACAGACACACGCACAGACACACGCACAGACACACGCACACACAGACAGACAGACAGACAGACAGACAGACACGCACAGACAGACAGACACGCACAGACAGACAGACAGACAGACACACACAGACACACACAGACACACACAGACACACACAGGCTCAGTAATCAATGAATTTCACATCAATCAGCAGAGGAAGACTTCTTCAGGTGCAGCAGATGTTTCAACTTAAAATGGCTGATTAATTTAAAGCTGGACGGACAAATGTGCAGATCTGACTGATCACCTGACAGCAGGTATCCTTTGAGGCGGGGCAGCAGGGTTTCGGGGTCGATCAGCGTCAGTTTGCCCAGACACTCGGCCACCACGTTCCTGGTTCCTTCCTCCTGACACTCGCAGTGTTTGAGCAGCAGAGACCAAACGGACTCCACGTACGGCTTCAGACCGGACACAGACGCCGAACCTCAACAGAGACACACTGGTTAAAACCAAAGGAGACACGTGCACAGTCACTGCCAACGTGTGGGAGCGCCTCTTACTGATGATCTCTTTGAGCGAGTGCAGCAGCAGGTACTGTCTCTTGGAGGAGGAGATCTCCTGCAGGACGAAGGGCAGATACTCTGGAAGGTTCCCCACTGCAATGCTGCCCAGAGCGTAGGAGGCCGCCGACTTCACCTGGGACAGCACAGGCAGAGAGACAGACAGGTTAACATCCGCCGACACGGTGCTAAGTCAGACCGAGTCGCAGCTCTGGGTGGAACCACAGGCCTGGACCTCCCTGCTCAGACGGGCGTTACCTCTTCACTGGAGGAGGAGAACGCGTCTAGGATGACCGTCTTGAGCTCCGGTTGGCTGCTCAGGTCCACATGGTGTCCCACCTCGCCCAATGAGAGCAGAGCCAGCAGTCTGATGGAGTCTGTGGAGCGGCTGTTCTTCACGTCCTGTCGGCCAGCGAGAGACAAAGAAAGTTTATTTAAACCTGCTGCCACAATACGAGTCCTCACATTAATCTGGGCAGAGCAACAGTATCGGGAAGGTCAGACAGACAGGCAGGCAGGCAGACAGGCAGGCAGGCAGGCAGGCAGACAGGCAGGCAGACAGGCAGGCAGACAGACACAGACAGGCAAACAGAGACAGACAGACAGACAGAGACACAGACAGACAGGCAGACAGACAGACAGACAGAGACACAGACAGACAGGCAGACAGACAGACAGGCAGACAGACACAGACAGGCAGACAGAGACAAGCAGACAGAGACAGGCAGACAGAGACAGGCAGACAGACAGACAGGCAGGCAGACAGAGAGAGACACAGAGACACAGGCAGACAGACAGGCAGGCAGACAGGCAGGCAGACAGGCAGGCAGACAGGCAGGCAGGCAGAGACACAGAGACACAGGCAGACAGACAGGCAGGCAGACAGAAAGGCAGACAGACAGACAGAGACACAGAGACACAGGCAGACAGACAGGCAGGCAGACAGACAGACAGAGACACAGACAGACAGACAGGCAGACAGACAGACACAGACAGGCAGACAGACACAGACAGGCAGACAGACAGACAGACAGACAGAGACAGGCAGACAGACAGGCAGACAGACAGGCAGACACAGACAGGCAAACAGACACAGACAGGCAGACAGACAGGCAGACACAGACAGGCAAACAGACACAGACAGGCAGACAGACAGAGACAGGCAGACAGACAGAGACAGGCAGACAGACAGACAGGCAGACAGACAGGCAGACACAGACAGGCAGACACAGACAGGCAGACAGTTTACCTGGATGAACTGTCCAACCACAGCAGGTCCTTCAGTAGGACAGGCTCTGGTCAGAGCGGCCACACATTTGGCGATGGAGCAGTAGGCCTGTTTGTGAGGCAGCGCGGCACTCTGGGAGTAAACTGGACCAGTCAGCATCCTCAGCAGGTCCATGTAACCCAGACCAGGAGTCTCTGTAGCCACTAAAGCCTGAACACACACACACACACACATTAATGAGAACCTTCCACATACCGCTGAGGAGCTACGTTGCTTGTGATCATGCTTAGAGCCAATCACACAATAGAAACAAAGCTCTCTCTAACCAATCGTATGCCAGTCTTACAGGAAGTGGCCACATGCTGTTTAAGACCCTTTAAGCCAGTCATGACACCAGTCTTCCTGTTGTACCTGGTAGAAGTCCAGCATGGCGGCGAGCGCTCCACCCTGCAGCAGCGGGGATCGAACCAGCGTGATGAGCTGCTGGAGGATGTTCCCTCCGCTCAGCTGACCCAGCGAGGAAGGGTGAGTCACTGCCAGCGTGGACAGGAAGCTCAGCGCCATCTGAGACACGTGCATGTCGCTCTCAGAGATGAGAGGAGGCAGCTCGGCGAGGACCGCGTCCACCATGACGGGAGTGACCGCAGAGCTGAAACACACACGTTCCAACAGGGTCACTGACAGGAAGGAGCAGGTGGAGCCGACCTGTGTGGGCGTGGCCGACAGGAGCTTACCTGTAGTTTCTGAGCAGGATGTCCAGGGCAGCCAGCGTGCAGAGCTTCAGGGCTCGCTGGTTCTTGCGGAGGAAGGAGGCGAGGATGGGAACGGCGTCGGGGAGAACCGGCCTCAGATCGATTTTCAGTGGAGAGCCGGCGATCAGCGTCAGAGCTGCAGCAGAGACAAACACAGTGAGACCTGAGTGGGAACGATTCTAACTCTGCTTCAAAGAAACAGAAGAACGATTCAAACCTCATGACAGTCAACCTCTGAAAATGTCTATTTTAAACCAAGAGTTTGAAATCTGTTTATTTTTATTCTATGAATCAGTTTTGTTTTGACACATATATTCCGTCAGCCATCATTAAAAATAAAAGGCCTTTGTCATCAGTGTGAACTCTGGAGGACGAAACCAGCTGTCCTCACGCTTTAGTACTTGTTAATCTGCACATGTAAAGGCACCAACATGAACATGAGCTTTACCTTCAGAAAAACCAATGTGGCACTAACAAACAGTCGTTTCCAGCTGTGGAGACAGACCGAGGCAGGACATAAAGTCCGGAGGGATGTGGATTAAACTTGTGTTTAATCGCCTGAGGTGGTGCAACCTGAGGCGTCCACATGAGCTCAACATGTTTCAACTTGAATGAAAGATTCATGAGCGTCCCGGAGCTCCACGTATCTACGTTATTAATGTACAGAGAGGAGAAGAAAAAGAGTGGAGAGAAAGAACAGAGAGAAGTGGAGTTTTTGATGATTCACGCTGAAGTGAGCACAAACACTCAGACACTGTCGTGCGTCTGTCGTTAGCAAGCTGACAGCTAATATTTGTACAGTTGGAACATTAGCTGTTTGAGGTGACCAGGCAGGCAAATTTGCTTTGCTTTCTGTCTGAACCTAATCACATTTTATGTTCAGAACACCAGAGACATCAGAGGCACCGGTAAATAAGCACAGGGCTGCGTCGATGACCAAGAACCCCCCCCCCTCCCCCGCCCAGAACAGAGCAGATCCGCCCAGGGCATCACCTGCCTGAGGAACAAAGACTCAAACTACATTTGGTGACACAAGCTGAACTTAGTTAGTCTCGTTTTCGTCCACTACTGCTGGAGTTGAACTGTATTTGAGAAGTGATGGCTGCGTCAGTTTTCTCCTCCGTCCCCCCCCCATCACAGCCGTGAACCTGGATCTCACCTTTCACTGTCGTCAGTCTGGTGATCTCGTTCTTGAGGCGTTCTAAGAAGATCAACAGTGTTCCAGGAAGTTCAGCAGGCAGACGGTCACCTACACAACCAGACGGAAAATAAGACGACAATCCAGTGAGTCAAACAGGAAGCTGCATCACGGCTGACATCACATGATGGCGACTGACAGACGGCGGTTACCTAGATTGCAGATGATCTGGCCCATACAGGAGATGGCTCGTTCTTTCACTTCCTGGTCGATGTCGGCGGCTTTCAGGCGTCTGATTGTACAGGTGAACAGGTCGTTGATGTAGGGGGAGGGGTCGAAGCTGTCAGAGCCTTCTGATTGGTTGTCCAGAGGTCTGATCACCTGGAGGAGAGAAACAGTCGAATCAGCTGTGAGCTCATCATGTGACAGCGGAGCTCGAAGAGATTATGGAGGCCGCAGGCTCGACCCCCACCTTGACGAGCTGCTGCGTGACGAGCAGAGCCTCAGAGGTGATCTTGTAAAAGGGGTCTCCCACGCACGCCACCACGGGCGGGACGAGGGCGGGGACGTGGGCGTGGAAGGCGTGAGCAGGATGTGTGACCATGATGACGTGCAGACAGGCCAAGGCATCGATTTTCAGGTTGGAGCTGCTCGACTTGTCGTTCAGAGAGAAGATGATACCTGAAAGACAAACATCACTGCTGTTCTCATACTGATACTAATAAACAGCAGAGATAGTCTATGTTCTTCAACTGCCAACAAACAGTGAACATTTTGTGTGTATCACAGTCTGACGAATCTTCCTCCTCCATTGTTGTCCATTAGAAGCACGGTGTTGCAGTAGTAGCGGTGGTGTAGTATTACCTGGTATTAGTACTGGGATGTGCTGAGTCAGGGCTCCTGGGAGGACGTTCACCAGCTCAGTCAACATGTTGAAGCAACACTGGCGGGTTTTGACACTTTTCTCCTTCAGCTGCTTGTGAAGAGCTTTGACGATCATGGGGACCTGCAGAGGGCGAGAGACATCAACAGGGTGAGAGAGAGAGAGAGAGACCACCACAACTACTTCCTGTTTGCTGTGGTTGACGGTGCAGGATGCTGAGAGTTTCCTGTTACCATAACAACAGAAGTGAACCAAATCAAAGCTACAACAGCGCCCTCCACTGCACAAAAACAAAACTGCAACCAGTGAGAAGTCAAATATGCATCGATCATGACAGCGTGAGGTAAAATCTAACTAAATAATGACAAATAAAAAATAATGCTTTTTTTAAAACGCTGCAAGCTGTGTTTTCACTGTTTCCTGTGAAACTCTTCCATTGAGCACTGATACGTCCCCATGTGTCGCAGTACCTGGCTCTGCAGCATGGTCAGTGGAGTCTCTCCCTGCTCCATGGCGTCTGGATCAGCCAACCAGCTCTGAGCCGGTCGGGTCTGTTTAAGCAGCGACAGGTAGGCGTGGAAAACATCTGCCTTCACGTTCTCCTCCCTCTCCTACACACAGACAGGTCAGTCACATTAACAAGCATATGGATTACATCATGTATGTTAGGTTGACGGGATGGGATTCGTCCAATATGCAAACAAAGTGAAAGGAGACTTTACTGCAAACAGCAGTTGTCAAATTAGTCTGATCAACAGGTAAAAATGACTTGAATCAGGAGGCTGAGATTCGTGTGGCTGAAGGTAACGTATTGTTCTATTGAGCCTGATCCACAGTGATCGGCATCATCATCTCCAGCTAAAGTTCAGGTAAATAAGCTTCTTAAAGTTGCTGTTGTCAAAACTAGTCATCAATCAGATCTCAGTGATGAGGACATGAAAACAAAGCATGAGTGTGAGGAGGTGATGGAGGAGGAGAAGTATAAGTTTGATGGAACCTTGAAGCGACAGACGAGCGCAGGAGAGACAGAGCGATAAAACTCAGGCAGCATCTCGTGACGAGTTGAAACGACGGCGTCCAAACACTTGGCGGCCGCCCGTCGAACCTTCCAGCTCATGTCGTCGTCATCGCTGTACTCATCATCGCTGCCTGCACGGACAGAAAGAGCGAGGTTGTTATCCACACTGCAGGGTGGAGAAGTGCTTCACTCAGGATCAACAGAGCGACATCATCAATAACTCAGTGCTTTTAACCACACAGGTTGAGTTTACAGCCATCTTAACTTATAAGTAAGAAATCCTAGTTAGACAGTCAGTTAAGTTAAGTTAATGACTCGATACCTTGGTAGTCTTCATCGTTCTGCTCAGCGTCCATGGCGTTGTCGTCCTCGTCTTCATCATCAAAGTTGTAGTTGGGGTCGTAGGTCAGGTAGCGCAGGCAGATGGAGATGACCGTGGGAACGTGGGGGTAAACTTCTTTAGGACACCTGCAACAACAACACGAACATTATACAAGAACAACTACAACTAGAACAGTACTTTGGTGGTATTACTGTGTGTATTACCTCCTGACAAAGGACTCAAAGGCCTGGATGCAGTACTCTCTGAGCTCGTCATCGTCAACGTTACAAAACTTCACTACCAGAGGAATGATCTTCTCCAGGTACTCTCCTACAGACAGACAGACAGGCAGACAGACGGGCAGACAGACAGGCAGACAGACAGGCAGACAGACAGGCAGACAGACGGGCAGACAGACGGGCAGACAGACAGACAGGCAGGCAGACAAACAGGCAGACAGACAGAGAGGCCGACAGACAGACAGGCAGGCAGACAGACAGACAGGCAGGCAGACAGGCAGGCAGACAGACAGAGAGGCAGACAGACAGACAGAGAGGCAGACAGACAGACAGAGAGGCAGACAGACAGGCCGACAGACAGACAGACAGGCAGGCAGACAGACAGACAGACAGAGAGGCAGACAGACAGAGAGGCAGACAGACAGACAGACAGAGAGACAGACAGACAGAGAGACAGACAGGCAGGCAGACAGACAGACAGACAGACAGACAGACAGACAGACAGACAGACAGACA
>JBBMOC010000138.1:139567-147067 GCA_037975185.1 Centropyge bicolor
TCATCAGAAACAGTACAATGCTGACATGTAAATATGGTCAAACTCAAAGAAAAACAGAGAAAGTTTCAGACTGTGACGTGATAGAAATAAAACCCTCCACATCTTCCAGCCACCTGCAAGTCTTTATCCTTCTTTTCTCTGCTGTCGGCTCTCAGAAGAACGGCACAAAGTGATGCCGTCCTTCCTCTCTGTGTCAACATTTTGGAAGACGCTGTCATCTTATTTAAATACAATCTTATGTAAGCCCCTTGGTAGTCGAACGGTTTCAGCACATGCTGCATGGCCACAACCATCGCAGCTTCGATTCCAGCCCCCCTCCACCCCCACCCCCCAGTCTGCGTCTGTATCTGCCTCTAAAGACTAAAAATGCCCCCAGGTACATTTATTAATGAAGTTATGGCAACTGTGAAAGGACAAAACCAATCAGGGTTAAATGTATTTTGGTCATGCAGAAAAATCTGATTCAAACATGAGACTTCACGCAAAATACAAGATTAATCAAATCACACAGTGTCTGCTCAGCTTAACCTTTACCATCAAAGCATCTGATTAGTGGAGCTTCTTGGACACAGTCTGAGAGCCTGAGCTCGGGGCTAAAAGATGACGCTACTTTAGAAGAACTACTTTTACTACTACATTTATGTTATTAGCTTTTAGTGAAATGTGTATCAACCAAGATATTGAGTGTTTTATGGCCAGACACTGACCTCAATTCAAAGTGCTTTTAAAAATAGGGAGAAAACAGAAAATGAAGTAATACTTTCTCTCCAGACTGAGAGACCATTTTTCCACAGGATGACATACAAGCTGTTTTCATTCACTCTTCAGATGATGGTGATATTAGCTTTACAGGAAAACCCTCATTAACTATTCTGCTCCAGAGCCCAGTGCTTTAATGCAGAGTAATATCTGAGACCGTGTCCGAGCCAATGTTTGTATTTTCCTTGACACAGCCGGCACAGAGCACATGTTAAAATTAGAAAAGCAATTTAAAAATGTTTGACAGCTGAAAATATGGTTGGAGTTCAGAGGCACATCACCTAAAAGGAAAGTGTAATTATCTCTCCTGTGGAGCATCTGCTGATACAGTATTAAAGCACTCCGATCAGGATTGAAATGACTCTTCTTGCTTTTCTTCTACAGGGTCAGCAGCAATTTTTACAGCGACGGGAGCAGATTCTGACAAGTCTCACAATTTCACGCATCTCTTGTACTGAGAGCGCTGCTGTCACAAGTGATGAAACTGATTAGTTGTGCTGCCAACTTTGGCTGTGATCGTCCTCGAGCAGCTTACAAAAGAGGCTGGTTTGCTCTGAATTTGATCTGAGGAGTTTTTTAGGGACTAAATTGTCTGATCTGTCCTTTCCCGCTTGACACTCATTTCCCGTGGTCGACAGTTCCACATTCACACGAGTCAAAACACACACTGACATCAAGGCCGGGCAAAACAGGCTCGACTAATTATCACCACATTGATAAAGTTCCAATATCAATATACAACAAAAGAGGAAACATATATGTAAGAAGACATAAAATAACCAATGAACAAACAACTATTTTCATTAACAATTCATCTGGAGATTAGTCTTCTGGTCTATAAAAACAACAGTGAAAAAACACTACAACAGTTTCCTGAAGCTCAACCAAGAAATGTCTCATTTGTTCAGCTAAACCCCAAAATATTCAGTTTAATAGACATAAAAGACAGAGAAGCAGCAAATCCTCAAATCTGAGGAGCTGAAACCAGAAAATATTCCTTAATAAAGATTAAATAGATTCATTTTGCAGATCAACTAATCAGTGAATCAATTAATTATTTCAGCTCTATTAAAACAGATGTTCAAGGTGATGAATTGCTTTGAGTCTTTAAATAAATCATTTTGCTATTTTTAACATTGCAGTTGGTTTGGATCGATTCACTTGTTCAACACAAATTAGTAGAAGGATAAAATGATAAGATCAAGATAAGATTCTGCTGAAAATCAATGACCAATATTATCTGATTATTGGTCGGTAATATTCACACCACACACTGACACATCATTCAATTATCTGTGAACAGTTGCAGGAGATTAGGCCGCGCTAATATTATTATACTATTGTTGGAATTAGATTCCAGTTGCGGCTGTGTAGGATTGATTCTGCGATCCAAACATTTCTGAGAAATGCAGAGTAATAAAAGTCTGAAAGGAAAAATTCATTGGAAAAAAACCCTGACAAAATCATTTTCAAATTTCACATGTTTTTATCCAATGAAATATTCAGCTCCAATCCATTTTCTTGTTTAATCTTTCAAAAACAACACTTTTGCTGTGGTCAGGAAACTGTTCGCTTGCCCACTTGCTGCACACAAATGGAGGCATGAACTGTGTTAATACGGTCGTTGAACATCAATCCGTCGCCATCATAAAACACATTTATAAAACCACAATAGCAAAAAATCTGTTTCAGCTCTGTTATAGTAAACGACTTAAGTCATTACAAAAAAAGATTATGTATCTGCATTCGCTCTGCGCTCCATCAAGACACCATCACTTCCATATGACTGTAGAAAGATGCTGAAGAAATAATCCGTTTTGAAGATGCTGATAATGATACAAAAGGCACACTGACAGTTTTCAGGTGATGACATCATAAAATATGACGACAGAGCTTCATTTGAAAACCTCAATAGGAGACTTGAATGTAAATAAATGACATTCATCACAGCCCTGCCATTACACAGATGCCACGTGCTTCCAGCTCCTGCTGATTATTTCCACAGTCGTGGATCAAAAAACAAACTGAAGGCAGAAGTCGGACTAAAGATCAATGCACTGTACTGATGGCTTTCAATAAATCTGATTTAACAGAGCAACCGGGCCTTCTGTATTGAGATTGATTCATACTTTCCAGGCAGCCGCTGGTTTCATTTATTTTCTACAAAAATCAACATGCAGAGATTTGAATCTCGCTGCAGACAGATAATCCATCACAGTGAACAGCATCTCCACTTGTTTTTCAGGTACAGCAAACCACCACCAGTGCAGTCGAATATCAGTGATGGTAGACGAGAAGCAAGGAACACAGCTGATCAGAATCTGACTGGTTCAATGACATGAAGGATCCACATTAAAGACAAATGTTTCATCAGTTTGACGATGTCAGTATAAAATTCAGTGTTTCTGCTGAAGGTTACGTTCATCCAGTCGCAGAAATCCCTGCCTTCATGTTCATTTCCATAAAAATAATCCCAACGAGTTCCACAATGAGGTGAGCAGATTTTACATTGGGGGAAAAAAACCTGCTATCTGATCATCGCTCAGGTCGGCAGACTGAGGCAGAGGAAGAGAGAAAACGTGTAAAAATGAAGACCTACTTTTTAAGCAACGCCAGACTGTTCCCAGAACAATGATTTCTTCCATTATTGATTCATCTGCTAATTATTTTCATGATGAATGGACTCATTACTTGGTCTATAAAATGTCAGAAATGTGAATGCTACCGCTCACAATTTCCTGTTCCAAATGAAGTCTCGAACATTTCTTATTTCTGCCCAACCAGCCATCTAAAACCTGAGGATGTTGAAAAGCAGTAAGAAAAGCAGTAACTGGGACAGACATGAAGAAAAGTGCAAAAACTAAGTTGTAATAAACTGGATTATAACTTTCCTCAGATGACAACACAGAGGAGTTGTCAGAAAAATGTGAATAATAAAAATAACCATAATTATTATCTGTGTTGTTATTAATCTGCTGATTATTGTCTCAGTTAATTATCTGGTTTGTAAAATGTTTAAAAATAGAGAACATGCCCATCACAAGTTCCTAAAGGCCTCAGTTGCTTGTTCTGTTTCCAACAGTTCAGAATCTAGATACTAAGATTTTCAATTTACTGTCACTGAAGAAGAAAAAGTAACATCAAATATGAATCAGGTGAATATGAAGAAGCTGTAACCTGCGACTTTTTTGACTAAGAAAGTTCATATTAAACAACAACCACTTGTCACCTGACTCAAAGTTTAATGAGCTAATGACTTCCTGGGATGGTAACGTTTGTATTGATCCAGCAAACTAACCTGACCTATGTGTGTCAGCAGCAGAGAACAAACCTTCAGGTCTGTCTGGTTATTTCTGATCTGCTCACACCGGATTCACAGATTTTCACAGCATTTGATCACATCCCTCACCTCAGACCGATCGATTACACATAACTTGATTAATCTAGGAATGAGCACACCTGTTACAATGCTGCCGTTAGCACTGACAACATCCACCTGAGGGATGATGTGAACTTCTGTTTACATGTTGTCGTTACCTGAGCTTGCGATGCTACCACACCCCCCAAACCATCAGCTAGTTAGCCGACACGACACACTAACGTTACCAAACTCCATCAGCTGTTTGCATCTCAACTACCTGAGCAGCAGTTAGCTCACATGCTAACTTCACATTTAAATCCACGGCGCATCATGCACCGTTAAAATCCATAGCTGACATCACGCTAGCTTGCGGCATGACAGAAGTTAGTGCTGCCAATGAGCTAACCAGCTAGCAGGCGAGCTAACTGCTAACTGGCGCTATTTACCTGCGCTCCAGCTGTCCGATTAGCCCGATGTGCAGCAGGTTAGCCTGCTAACCAGCTATTAACGCCGTCTTCGAGTTCAAACCGATGTCAAATCAAACGCTACCGAGCACCAGAGCTGTTAGCTAACTAGCTTTGTAGCCGCTAGATGTGACGATGATCAGACAGGTGGCAGGCTAGCAGTTAGCATCGGAGCCTGAGGCCTGACAGAGCCGCCGTTTGCTGTCCAACCGCTGTTTGAAACACAGCAGACAAACACCTGGAGGTGATAATATCAGCCGTGTCCTCACTTTGCTCTGCTGGGGGTGGGTTTTACCTGAAATCCTTGTCGCTGGAGGTCATTTTCTCCAGCAGGTTGGAGATGTGGTACGAGGCGCTCGCCATGTCGGTGCTGTTAGCTGTTAGCCTCCTGCTAGCAGACAGTGTGAGTGTTCCGGCTGTTGACTGTCTGTCTGTCGGTGCCTCTGGATGTATGTCTGTCTGTCCTGGGGGTCTGATCTCTGAGGTGAACGGTGTGTTTGTGGATCTTCTGCTGCTGCCGCCGTCTTCCTCTCTTTTCTACAGCGACTGTCGCATCCCGGGGCGCCGAGTTTGGTTTGTTTGAATGGAGCTCCCGTTCTCTCTGCAGAGGGGCGGGGTTAGCGGGATGGACGCTGCGGGGTCGGAGGTCAAAGTTTGAGCAGGTTTTTTCACCCCGACAATATATCATTCTATTTATTTATTTTATTCAACATGTTTCTCAATGAGCATTTGCACATATTTCTGTAAATATCAGGTTGCTAACTTTGCAGATCAATTTAATTTTAAACAAAATATTTTGCAAATTTTATTGTACATTTTAATTTTATATTTATGATTCATGGTTTTGTTTTTTCATTTATCTTTCTATATTTATTGTGACCATTATGTTACAGAATATCAAGTCAAATTACTTGCATGTGAAAACCTACTTAATGAGTCTTGTGTGAATGAAAAGACACTTTCAAACAGATTTAGCTACTTTCCCTGAGCAGGTTCACACAGCAAAACGCAGCAAAATATAATTAATATAAATACAACAAATAACTGCAATGTACAGCAAATTTTGTAATCGTACGTTCAAATCCATCCAGCTTCTCAAATTTGTTTCCCGTGATAATAATAAATAATAAACATGTAAATAAATACATGTAAAAAATAATACGCGTGTATGTGTATATGTATGTGTGTATGTATATGTACGTATTCACATGTTGTTTCACTCTCTAAAGGCTGGAGATGAGAAGGCAGATTGTGCAGAGGCAGAGCTTCTTTTAGAGACTCTACGCTCTCGGCTTGAAGTCGACCTTGAAGCTCTGATCGTTTGCTCAGAGAAAAGCTAAACAAAGCCTTTCACTACTGGAGCTGTTGAATGATGAGATGTGTTAAGCACCAAACAAATATCTAAAAACAAAATGAAATGATCAGTGATGAACATGATATATGTCCTACAGATGTTAAAGTTCCCTGATTGGATTTAACAGCAAGGTTCAAATATGTTCACGTCCACCATGAAACATTCACAGGACCTTTCTGTGCATCAAAAGAGTCACTGGCTGCTGGAAGTGTTCCTCCTACTGCCGATGACTAATGTGATTTCAATATGAGTGAATGGAGACAAAGCAGTACGCGTATCTGTGCAATAAAACTTTCTAAAGTTCAGTTCAACCTAACACCAGGCTTCAGCTGTGTGATGTACTCGAATCAAATGCATCTTCCAGAGTCTTTGTTTGTGGACCGTCTCCCACATCCTCCCACCGCCGCTCAACAGAGGAACCGTCTGAAACACAAAGAGGGAATCTCATACAACAAAGGCTGCCATTTTTATTCCTACTGGGTCCATACAAACAGTGTAATCATCGTAATAAGACGTAGAAGCCTGATCTATCGGAGCCTTCTGTGGAAACAGTTGTAAGAGAAGATAATGAAGCTGAGATAATACGGAAACAAATAAGGACCAATATAATATAATAAATAAAAACTGGTGGCAAAACCAGAATGTTGGTGTGTACCTTCGTGATATTGAATTCACTTATAGAAAGGAAGTAATAAAACAGTTTGCATTAAAGTCCTGATGCAGTCAATCTGAAAAAGTTTTTCTTTCCATCCTGAAGATTTCATTAATAATGTCCATTCAAACATTAACAATACTTTGTGGTAAGAGAACTTTAAACTGACATCAACATATGTTTGAAAGCAGCCCAGAGAGGCTGCAGCTCAAACATCCACCTGGAGGACTTGATGCAAAACTTCATGGACCTGAAAAAAAATTGCCTCAGAGGACAAACAGAACCTGATGAGGAATTTAAAACAAAACTCCCCACAAAGCTGAACATGAAGATTTCGATGGTCGTTCACATTAACTCCTGTGTGAATTCTGTTTGTCAGCTCCACCTGCCTCAGCACTGTTCTCGTGTCCTGTACTCGAGTAAATGTACTTAGTTACTGTCCACCTCTGTGTCTGGCTCTGTGCTGTGGAAAGTCTTCCGTGTTGTCACTCTGACTGTATCTCTGAACTTCTGCCCCCAACAAATCTTTCTCACTGTTTGCACCAAAGTGACAGAGCTCGTCTTTCTGTTCCGTTATCTGGGCTTATTAATGACTGCAGGAAACGAGTTGAAGGGCTTTAAACTGTGTCTGATCTCTTAATTTGTGCACAGAGCGAGGACGAGCCTGTGGGTGTCTGCATCGCCTCGCTCCTCCACGCTCTCTAAAGCACTTTGGATCAAATGAAGTGCTCCTGAAATAAAGCCGACTTGATTTTATAATCTCCTGCTGATTTGAATGGTGGCCTGCATCACCTGCAGCAGGTGTCTCTATTCAGACGCCTCAATGAGAGCAACTTCCTGTTTGCAGCATGAATTAAAGTGAGAGAGACAGAGAATCAAATAAAACTGTATGGAGCTCCTCATCTCCCTG
>JBBMOC010000138.1:154567-182067 GCA_037975185.1 Centropyge bicolor
CGTTTCCAATTCCTCTTTCTTGGCGAGACAAAGTGACAAATGCTGCCTCGTTTCCCGCGAGCCTAAAAATGTGAGGATTGACCTTTAACTAGCCGCCGTTCAGCTCGCAGGAAGCTGGCGCCGCCGTGAACTTTGATTAACTCCGGTACATAGAAACACTTGAATATCATCATGTGGTATTTGTATGAACAGATTAGAGTATAATCCAAGTACACAGAACTGAGACCTTAAAAATATGGCGTCTGCCTGTTGTCCAAATTCATCATGAAACCCAAATGGTGGGAGGTGTTAAAGGATTAATTGCCTCGCTGGGGATGAAAAATGTTTATTGAATTGGGCTGAATTGTGCGACGTGCAGCCAATTTGAGAGAGAGAGTGTGTCATTGTTTCTGTCCTTGTGATAAAAGATGACAAGCATCAGAGGCTGGACGACGAGGACGCGGCAAAGTGTTTGATAAAGTTCATCATCATCCACATGTGAAGTGCTTTGTTAGCCTGTTAGCCACGTTAGCTCCCGTGGTTCATGTCGCAGCTCTGCCCACGTCGCGTCTCACAGTCCCACAACACAACGTGCAAGTGTCATTGTCCTGCTGGTTTAGACTCCGAGGTGTTATCATGATTCATGTTATGGTTTCAGTGTCGAGGTCTGTGGGTTCGTCCTCTGGGGAGCATCACCACATTTCACTGCAGTGAGCATCGGTCCAACATTCCCATCAAGCTCTGCATCACATGACTGACTTCATCAACCTCTTATTTTTTCAATCAGCTGAGTCATTGTTTGAAATAGCAAAATAATGTGAAAAATGCTCATCACAAGCTCCAAAACTCCAAAAACATTCAATTCAGTTCAAGACAGAAAAACTGCACCTTTGACAAACTGGAACCAGCAAATGTTTTATTTTTTGCTTGATTGAACGACTGAGATGATTCATGAATTATCAGAATAGATGGGGATTAATTCTGCCGATTGACTCATTGTTTCATCTCAGCTTCCGCAGCAGCAGCGTCGTTTCAGACACGATCTCCGGAGCAGGGCTGATCACAGTGTGACCCCGCGGCGCTGCACTCATCCAGTCGAGTCCGGTGGAGGTGGGAGGACGTTAAATGTTTTCTAATCCAGCCCGCTTCAGCCCCACAGGCTCTTATGAGAAATATAAGATTGCTGATTTAGTGCTGTGTTGTAAACCTGCCTGTCGTGCTCACGGAGAGAGAATGTAATCCTCAGGTGTGTGGCTTCCTGTCAGACTGCAGCCACAGACGCCTGGAAAAGAACTATTTATTAAAATCTTAAATACTAAGAGTCGCTCGGTAAAACACGGGAAAACAGCAGCAGAGGAGAGAAAACATCCGGCGGCCAAAGGCAGCAGAGTAAAAATAGATAACAGGTAAATAATAGATAGACAAACCATAAGAGACTCCGTGTGCGACTGTATATGACTGTAGTAACATGGATCCAGTGTGTTTGTACAGGCAGATATCAGGTGCTGCGCCGCCGCCGGCTCCAGCTCCTCACATGCAGGACATTAAATCTTAACACAGCAGTTCAGTGAAGAGGAGGAAGATGTCACCTCCTGTCGTCCCCGGGGGGCTGTGGGAGGGAGGGGGCGCTCACAAAAACTGATCAGACAGTAATTATGTGTCTGTTAATTAGTCTTATTTTGCCACGACGTTGGCTCCCGGAGGCTCGTTTCACACATTCAAATCTGTGGATTCTGAAAATGACTGGCTGCTCCCTGTGACGGACGGATTTCTCACGTGTTGGGCGCCATCTTTTACCCAAACGAGGGTCTTCCAGCTCGGACTCCAGGCTTCAAAGCGTGCCTGTGGAGAAACACACAGACGACAGGCGGAGCTTCACAGCCCGCTGATGACGACCGCCTCAGGTTCACGACCCTGATTTCTTACCTGGCAAGTCCAGAAGGGTCCAGCACCTGTCTGCCTTCAGGCCACAGTGGAGCCCTGAGCTGAGAGACCTCTGCTGTCTGCTGCTCGACAGGAGCGTCCTTCTCACACTCCTGGCCTGCGTCCTGACGAGACCTGCATAGAGTCGCTTTTCATTTGATAATCTGTCAGCTCTCTGTAAATTACACCATTAATCCTTTGGTCTGTCCGGAGAGTTTTGTGTTTTATCTTGAACTTGAGTCTGAAGTTTGTGGCTCACTGATGTCGAGCTGACTGATCGATTCGTCTGGTTTAACATCAGAGTAGATTTAGATTCATTGGGTTTCAGATTGTTGTTTGGACGAAAAAAGACATCTGAAGACGTCACCTTGGACATTTTCTGGTGTTGCTTGATGATGATGTCATGAAGCCCCTCCCTCCCTCCATCATTAACTCCTCCATGACGGCGTCAACGCAAGCGGCATCATTACGGTCGACTTTGTGTCAGAACAGCTGTATCAGATTGTGCAGTTGTACCTAATAAAGTGGCCACTCAGTGTTGTCACATGTAAAATGAAAATACAGTCAAAAATAGTAAAAATTCATGTTTTGAAATGGGTGGTGACACATGAGCGTGCTGGGTTTAGTTTGGAACTGTGTGTGTTTAATAATGATCACAGTGTGTGTTAGAGAGAGAGAGTGTGTGTGTGTGTGTGTCTCACAGCATGACATCATCCCTCCGTTTTAAGCTTTTTGACTTAGACACAGAGAAAATGGCTCACACACACACACACACACACACACACACACACACACACACACACACACACACACCAAGNACACACACACACACACACACACACACACACACACACACACACACACAGAGTCACGCAGCCCTGGGCAGCGTCCAGGTGGACCGCCAAGCTGCTGGCATCACACACATACACTCATTTTCTCCTTGGATAAGCTCAGCATGGACACACTGACACAAAACACACTTATTAATACACTCTCTCTCTCTCACACACACACACACATTTCCTGTCTCAGTGTGTCTCTCACAGTCCAGCAGTTGGTCTGACACTGAAACCTGCAGAGAGAGAGAAGTAGAAAAGTATTTCCAGTCGTTTCTCTGATCTATTTTCTCCATTATTGTCCTTGAGAATCCCGCAGACGTGTGTGAGTGTGTGTGTTTGTTTGGACCAGCTGCATCCTTAAGATAACTCTTCCTCTCTCTGTGTGAGGAAGGTAGAAGAGGAGACTAAATTTCAGCAGTGCATTTCAGGCTGTGCTCGGCCCAGGAAAGACTCAAAGTCCATTTTAAAGCTTCGTTTCACGCATCTGGAGTCAAAGACTGTGGAAGCAAGCGGATGCCAGTCAATGTAAATTTGACATTATTATTCATTCAGTCACAGAGTCAAACACTCAGCAGCTCGATGTGGACGAACGGAGAACGTTTCCACTTCATGTGAAAACCTCCTCCTGTGCCGAGGCAGCGGCCGACAGCACCGGTTCATCACCGAGCTGTTTCTGCTCCACTCAACCGTGTCAAAGAGCTTTAAACATAAAAGAGCAGATAAAACCCAAACTGTTGGTTGATTAAAGGGAAACGCCACCAATTTACAGCTCAGTGTGTGTTTCCTTTTTTTGAAACTGTCCATCAGTAACTGTTTCACTCACTCAAGAATCATGGACTCTTTTCATCGAGTAGTTGAGTGACAGAAAATCAACAAACAATTTTAATCTATGAATTGTTTCCTCTTCTTCTTGAATATGAGGATTTGCTGCTTCTCTCAGTTTCATATCACTGTGAACTGAGTAAATTTCTGTTTAGACTGGGGATCTGGGGATGTGATGGACAAATTTTGTACCATTTTCTGTAATTTACCAGAAACACTTGCTGGTTTTCCGTCGCATATTTAAAAATTTCAGATTTTTAAATGTCCCTCGCTGAAGCTATCTTTATTACATGAGCAACTACTATTACTAACTAACTGACGTGTGTGTGTGTGTGTGTGTGTGTGTGTGTGTGTTGACCCTAAACCAGTCGACTGGAGACATTTTGTCTATATTGAGGACACGCTTGCGTCCCCCTGTTTGTCGTCGGTCCAGTTGTTGTCCGGCTGTTTGTCCTTTGTCTCTCTGGGTTGAGGTCCAGGTTGAGTCGAGCCTTCAGGGAATGAACGGAAGTCAATGCAGTGTGTGTGTGTGTGTGTGTGTGTCCATTAGGAATCAAGGTCAGTCACTCAGCAGTCCATTAAGACCATAGATTCACTCCTCTCTCTGTCTTTTGTTCAGTTTGTTTGTGGGTCTCTCTGTCTGTCTCACTCTCCCTCAGGCTTTATCAATCACTGTCTGTCTGTCGGTCTGCCCCACTGAATCATGGGTATTTCGGACCTCTGAAGCATCTAAAACCGGTGGTTTTCTCTTCACAGTTCTGAACGTCTCTAAAGGCTGCAGTTCCTCTGAGCGGCCAGAAGGGGGAGTGAGAGGATAAACAGAGTGTGTCTGTGTGTGTGTGAAGTGTGGAGAATCAGATTATAAACAGACACACACACACTGATGAGGCGTCCAATCGTGTTACAGAGCTACAGAGGCTTGAGAGCCATATGCAAATGAACCTGCACTTGTCATTTTTAGCAGCAACACACACTTTCTCTTCCCGCTCTCTCTCTTTCTGCCTGTGTCAGTAAATGTGACTCGGCCATGTGCTCGGCTGTCAGTGCTGTTGGTGTGAAGCATCGGTGAGGCGAGCTCCTGGGGTGTTGAAGCCCTCAGAGGTGTCTGACAGGTAAAGGGGGCGGAGTCTTGGCTCCTCCCTCTCTGTCCTGAGCTGAAACTGAAGCTAATCTAAATGTACTCACCGGGAATCATGAATTCTCTCATTGGAGGTGACTGGAGTTCAGAAGGTCAGCCATGAGTCGAGGGTCTGGTTTTGCTGATGATGTGTCATTGAACCCCAGATCTCTCTGGATGTGTACGTCATATCAGATTGTCGCCTGCCTGATGTTGGATTTTTGAGACTGATCTCAATATTTGGGATATTGGAGCTGAAATAATTTGTCGAAACGATTAATCAAGAAGATGAGCAGATTAATCCAAAACAAATAATCCTTTGTTGCTTTTATGAACTCATGATATAAGTACAATCTTAATACCTCAGATTTTAATTGTGACTTCAGTGAGAAACTTGTGGAATATGAGTCGTCATCAGAACCACTGATGCATGATATAACATGATGCATGAAAGTTACTCACCTGTTCAAACACACAGCTGGTGGTGGCTGTTTGACTTCCCACAGCTGAGCTGGACGGCGGCAGTAAACCGGTTCAACACACACAGTCTGTTCTCTGAGTGTGTTTGTGTGTCCTGAGGTAAGATTAAACATGTCCAGCAGCAGACAGGAAACACACACACACACACAGTAAACCAGTCCGACCTTTGACCTCTGAAACTGACAGACACACAGGCAGTGATTGACAGTTGGTCTGCAGGGTGTACAGTGACAGTCAGGAAACTGTGTGTGTGTCGACCTCTGACCCCTGTCGTGTCCTGACAGCTCTTGCATCCCATGATGCTTTGCTGCCTGACAGACGGAAACAACGCTGAGGAGAAAACACACACGTGCACATAAAAGCAGTGATTCCAAGAAAGAAGGATTAGTAATTTAAGAGAAAATGAATGATAAGTTAATTAGTGGATAAATGGGTCTAATTGGCTCGTTTCTCCACCCAAACATTATCTGCTGCTGCTTCAATGTGAGAATTTGCTTTTTGATCCTAAAATATCCGTCGATGGAAGCTTCCTCCGCCCAACTGCTGTAATGGACTGAATGAACTGCCAAAGCAGGATAAAAGATTCTGACAGTTTGATTATCACCACCTCCGATTCCTTATTATTAGATGGTTTACTTAACGCTCCTCGACCAGCACATGGTTTTAATTGTAGTGTAGCTTTTGAAATCACAGATCTGCCGTCAGAGAAATGGTGATGAAAAGCGTTCGATCGGTTTGCTCTCGCAGCACAGAGTCACCGCGGCGCTTTGTGCTGCAGCCTGGTTGTTTGAGCCTCAGCAGAGTTCAGCCAACAGTGGCCCAGATAAAGCTCCATAAACGGGCGGACGTGCTGGTTGAAACCGAACCACACGGGTCAGCTGAGACCGAGCTCCTGAACCGCTCTGATGTTAGAAAGCTGGCAGGGATTTTCTGCTTTCACTGCTCAGACACAGCGACAGATTGACCCCGTCCTTCTATCTTCGTGCTGCCTTTGATTCTGTTCGGATGAAACACAGTAACCTGGTTAATCATCTTCTCCTGTGCATGATTGTAATATTCTGCTCGCCGTCTGCTTCCCCACACGGTCTGCTTCTCATGTCTCCAGCCAACAAGCCCACGAGGGAGCGTCGGGACGGGCTGCCAGCGGAGCCTCGGCTGGGCAGCATGAATGGACTGGGAAAGGAAAAGGGAAATGTAGAACATATGCAATGTGGGAGCGATGGATCATCCCACATAGTCACCAACCAACAACCTGTAAACTAAACAACAATAGACGTTGTTTGTCCTGAGAACGACATGTGAGATAAAGTTTGATCAGTCATCAAAGAAGAATTTACAATTTTGATTCAAGCACAGAAATCACCTGATAAAGTCATTAATGTATGTGGCATCAGTTCCCTAGGAATTGGTTGATCATCAGGTTGAATTAGAGACAAGGAGGAAGCTTGTTGTCATCCACACTGAGTAACAGTCTGCACCATAGACTGTATAAAATATGGACGTAGTGTCCGTGACGTCACCCATAGGTTTCTGAAGAGCAAAAATGAAGCAAATCGTAGTGCGTAGCCATCTTGGTAGCCTACCTCCGGTTACTCCAAATATGGACAAAGAGGTGGAGCGAGGGCGGAGCTGAGGCGGGTCGAATGAACGCTATTGGCTGAATAAAGCCGCTTTATTCGAAATAATCAAACTAGCTACGGCTAACCAGCTAGGTTAAATGCTAAATAGCGTTGCTAGCCGGCTAACCCCATGACGATCTCTTTCCCAAACTCAGTGACTAGAATTAGCCGGGATGTCGCCCTTTAGACCGTCAGTTCATAGCTGTCAATCAAAGTGGCTCCACTTAGATTGACAGCTATGAATTGTGCATAATGATGTATGCTGTATATTTTAAACGAACGCCTTATAAAAAAAATCCCCCCCCCCCAGAGTTGTCATGGAGCAGAAAAACAGCTTATGAGACTAGAGCCATGTTTTGAACCAGGCTGTAAATATGTTTTTTTTCTGTCGTAAAATCGGACATTTTAACATGGGGCTCAAATGTAATTGACTCCCTTCTGCAGCCTGCTCTAGCGGTTATTCGAGGAACTGCAGCTTTTTTGCACTTCCGCATTGGCTTCATTTTTCAGTGCCGGAGGTTGCCGCTGCACATATCTCCAGTGTAGAGTGCGACCTGGACGTGTTTTATAGTTTCGAACCCTCTGCTCCCTGAACTCTGCTGTTTCTCCTCAGTCTGCTGCTTCATGTGACTCAAGCTTCTCTCTCCTCACCCATCGCTTCACATCTGTTTCAGGAGTCACAATCTGGCAGTTAAATTTTCATTTATATCACATCCATAATTCACACTTGTGACCTTAATAGTCTGAACCAGGACTTTAGGTATTTGGATTAAGTAGCTCATGAAAAATCAGTTTTTCCAAAGTCAGTAGGCCAGAGCTGTTCTTCAGAGACAGAGACATGTTTGATCAGATGGGGCGCCGCTCTGAGGATCTGTACTGGATCTGGACTCAGGATCGGGACCTGGGTCCCTGGTTCATGGGCTCTGACTCCAGACTCGGCTCCTCAGTGTCTCGTTGCCTGTGTTGTGTCCATATCTGACTGAACCCAGACTGAGACTCATCCAATAACTTTCTGTGCTGTTTGACTTTCTTGAATTTCAGTGGGGCTAAAGTGTGCGAAGCTTCCTGGTGCTGGCTTTTATAAGTGTGAAATGTGTTGGTGTTGATGAGTAAAGTAAAAAGATAAATATGGTATTTACAGCTGTACTGGAGCTCGTAAGGAGTGTAAAACTTTATGTGCAGGTTTCACGGTGCCCCAACCCTGCTGTGCTTATTTGTTAAGAGCTTTCCATTATTAGCATGTAGCTCGTTGTTGACCCTCACTGAAACTGAAACCAGGAGCTCAGTGGAAAGACGGAGGATGCAATAATCACCCGGTGGGACGGGCTTATCTCAGCACATCACATCCACTGAGTCAGACTGCAGGGCGTCAGGCACTTTTCAGCAGAGTTTAATACTCTGTCCAGCTTATGAGTGTCCTGATTTACTTGAACAGTTTAGCCCTGAATGAACCAGGTTTACGTTCAGTATCAGGAGAAAAGCCTCGACTGAGGCGGTTCAGTGTCTGATTTAAACAGTATCTGTGAAGGTGTCCTGGACTCTGCGAGGAGACCCCGGGGCCGACCTGAACACCTGGAGGGATTATATTTCCCATCTGGTCTGGGAAAGCCTGGGGATCCCCTGGAGCTGCAGGACGAGCTGCCCTGGAGCCATCCATTCTGGCTCCTGATGTTCTGCTTTGACGTTGGTTTTAGTTCATTTCATCATTTGATTATTCAGTGTTTTTGACTCAAGTTTTGTCTTTGAAACATTTTGACGCTGCAGCTGTCACCATCTTTGTTGTGTTCAGATACAGTGAAGGGCTCCGACGTCATGGATCAGGCCTATCTCAGGTCTGACACATGATGTAGGGCCCTATAATTTCCGCGATCGCGGACAGAATCGCGGAATTGGACAATAAAAACGGAATTTATTTTTAATGCGGAATATCGCGGAAATGTTGTTTTCATGAGAGAGAGGAACATAAACATGGGCAACCGTTCCCGGGGGTTGCTAATCAATGTGACACAACCCCTGCCCCTGCCCCTTTTCAAACCATATGAAAACATGGCGGTCCCCCCGTCTGCTAAAAAGCTACGTAATACGACGCTAACGCCTCACTACAGAGCTGAGCAGTTCCCGTCTATGTGTCAGGTGACGTAAAATTTTGTACATTTTGTCAACACTCTGTTGACTGGAAGCGGAAAAATAAATGTGATGACCACCTGTTATCCAAAAGTCTTTTTTTTTTTTTTTTAAGTCAAGCATATTTTTACTTGAAGAAAAAATTAATTGATTATTAACTAATTGAGCACTTTATTATTATTTTTTATTTGAAGTACTTGGTGCATTGTTGTGTTGCATGAAGCAGCAATAAAGTATTGAGGAAAAGTGCACTATTGTGTTGCCTGAATGAATGTAAGGTCATTTCTATTTAATTAGTGTGCATTTTATTCAGAAACATTATGAAAACACACCCTTTTGTGGTAAAATATGGGTAAAAAGTTTTAAAAAATGGAATTCCAAAAAATTAAAATGGAGAAAACGGAATTTGGGAAAAAATAAAATGGAATTTGGGAAAAAATAAAGCGGAATTTATAGGGCCCTACACATGGCCCTGACCGATATCCTCCTCTCACATCACACTCAGCAGCTTGTTCTCCTGACTCCCTCCCACTGTGTGTAATTTGAGTTGCGGACCCTCAGCCGTAAACCTGGATCAGGTGTTTACATACCACAGAGTCCTGGTCTCTGTGGGAGGAATTCAGCTCACACAGTTTATCATCACCTCCTCGTAGGGAGCTCTTCATCTGGCTCCTCGCCCCCCCTCGCTCCCGTCTCGGCTCCTCATGAAGGGGTGAGAACGGAGGAATCCTATTTATCAAATGCGACATCTTTGCTTACTGCAGCATCGTTTGGGAGAGACAACAATTACTCATGACGCAAGGAAATCACCTGATGCCTGAGCACAGTTGCAGACTGATGGAAAGAACAGACAATCAAGATTAGTTTGTTCTGTTTAAGATCTGCTGTAAATAAGATGTGTGAAGTCGTTTGCCTGTGGACGGCTGCAGGGACAGTGAGTCGGATACTGCTCAGCCTCAGGCTCTTTGAAACTACTGATAACTGTGCAGCTGCGCCCGACAAATATTTGGACCTAATTTTCTCTTAATGAGCCAAAAAGGAAAGAAAAGCCTGTTGCAAAGGTGTTTTTTTTTTATGATTCGATCACAGCTCCTGTTGTAAACATTGAGAGTTTCCAGCAGCGTCGTCGTGGCTCTGCCTCAAACAGAGAGACGTTATGACACTTCAGGAGAGCTGAAGTGAACTGAGCTGATGGTGATCTGTCTGAGCTCAGCAGGTCACTGATCGACCACTGTGTGTGTTCGCTTCGTTTTAATCACACGGAAACATCAGGCAGTAAAACGTCAGCAGCAAATCTTTGTACGGGTTTGGAAAAGTTGAGACTTTTGTTTTCTGAATAAATGTCAATGATGTTTTGCTTCCTGTTGGTGCTGTTGGAGGTTTGGTTGATTCCAGTAAACTGACCAATAGCTGAACAGAATCCAGCTGTAGATTCCTCTCCCAGCATCCTCTGCTCCGAGTTTTTATCCCTGTTTCCTCTCCTCCTCTCCTTGTTTCATCTCCTTTCATCCTCCTCTCCTTGTTGCCTTCACTCCCTTTTCGTCTCCTTTCCTTTCATCCTCCTCACCTCACCTCTCCTCTCCTGTCCTCACCTTGTTTTGTCTCCTTATTTCCTCTCCTCCCTCACAGTGTTCAATTACAGACCCCTCTCTGGAATTCACACACACACACACACACACACACAGATGCCTGAAGAGCTCCCCTCCCCCTCACTGGAATGAAGTGTGTGTGAACGAGGAGGAGGAGGAGGCGAGGATGTTAGGAAAGGAAAGACAGAAAATATGGATAGACAGAGGAAGGAAGGAAACAAAAAAGGAAGCAGTAGAACAAAGGAAGTAAGGAAGGATGTGAGAGAGGATGCAACAAAGGATGGAAGGAGCTAATGAAGGAAACAAAGCTCATCTCTTCTCTGTGCTGACTCTTCAAGTGCACATTCACAGCGTGCACACACACACACACACACACTCACACAATAGAGTGCTGAGATGGAGGAGTGGTGTGTTAGAGGGCGAGAGCAGCGAGCGAGCAAGTGTGTGTGTGTGTGTGTGAGCTGCGAGCCCTGTGATTGGCTGAGCCCGGCTAGATGCACCAACAGCCGAAAGAAGACGGGAACAGAGGAGGAGAGGGAGGCTGCAGATAGAGCAGAGAATACAAAGAGCATGTGAGGGAGTGTGTGTGTGCTACAAGCTGGCTAATGTGTGTGTGTGCATGTGTGTGTGACATCCAGAGGTGTGTGTGTGTGTGTGTGTGCTGAAGCGAGCAAGCGAGGAGGAAACCTGATCTCACCCTCTCTCTCTGTGGAATAACGCTTTCCGTTAGCTCTCATCGTTGTTAGCCTTGCTCTAAGCCTATAGCTTAGCCTGGCCCGGCCCGGCCCGGCCCAGTTTGGACCTGGGGTGGTGGTGGTGGAGCTGATGGAGCGGTTCCTGGCCCTGCTGCGCCTGCTGGGCAGGAGGAGGCGAGGGAGGAGGTACCGGGCAGATGACGATTACCAGGAAGGATATGAAGACGTTTACTACTACACCAGCAAGTACAACACACACCTACTGAGTGAGTGAGTCCCATAGAGACACACTGAGGGAGAGAGAGAGAGAGGCTTTGTCTTATTGTCTTGCTGGAAGAGCGAGTGAGGAAGGGATGAATGCAGAGAGCGAGAGAGGAGCTTATCAACAGATTATGGCATTTGAAGTAGCCCTGAGTGTGTGTGTGTGTGTGTGTGTGTGTGTGTAAGGTCTTGTATTATAGATGAAGGTCGTTAGCGAAGCGCTGCTCAGTTACAGTACACACACACACACACTCACACACACACACACTCAGGTATCCAGGTGACAGGGGGCCAGGTGGTTTGTGGGTAATAACAAGGGAGGAAGTGTTGACTGTGGAAAGGAATGTTGACAATGTGGAGAAGACTGTCATACACACACACACACACACACACACACACACACACACACACACACACACATACACACTGGTCTGACTGTTGCTTTAGAGTCTGGTCCAGACATCTGTCCAGTTCTTTCCTTTACTTCTATCCTCTCGATCTTTTCTTCTCGTCTTGTTCCAGGTTCTTGACTGAGTCTCGGACGCCATTACCTTTTTAGTCCAGAACAAAATGTGTCCAAAACTGCAAAGTAGCGAATGTAGGCAACAAAGCAGGACAGTTACATGAAGACATCAGGACTCACATGAGAAGCTTCATATTCTTCAGGAGTTAATATTACTGAAGTGATGAGTGCAGCTGAATGAAACAGGCCTTTTGCCACAGGCTCCGTCAGCTTGAATTCAAAAACAAACCTGACCTTTAATTAAAGATGAATTATGCTGTTGTGGCCCAGATGAGCCCAGAGTTGGTTGAAATACAGGGAAGCCTCTGCTAACGTCAGAAGGAATCGCTATGTTTGTCAAACGTCAGGCTCATTGAGTTGGTGACACTGAAAAGCAGCTGTTTTACTCCACAACAACAATCTGCTCGCTCGTCTCCGCCAGGAAGCAAACATGGAAGTCAAATCCCCGACAGCTTCATCTGAAGGGAACCTCACTCAGCTCCAGCTCCCTCTCGGCTCTCCCTCCACAGTCTCACCAAACTCTCAGCTTCTCTCCTCCTTTTGTTATAATAATAATTCATGTTTAAGCAGGCCGAGCTGCTGGTCGGCGGCCATGTTTGTTTCGGGACAAGAAGAGCAGCAGCTGGTTTTTGTGGTGGTGATCTTTGACCTCCACAGCTCCACTGGTTCTGACCCGGGCTTCACTCTGTTGTCTGGTCTATCTCTGCGACCAAAAATAATCTGAGCAGGTTGGTGGAAAGTCTCTGTGTTGGTATGATGCTCGGCTGTCATCATCTCTGATCAGGCTGAGCTTCTGTGGATGGACATTTAGATCAGATCTTCAGTTAGTGTGATGCTCACCAGGTTTACCCATTGATTTGATGTTAGTTTCGAGTGTGTGTTGATCACTTGGTCTTAGCATTAGCTCCATGTTGTTTTCCTCAGTGACTTTGTCGTACAGTCGAAAGCTCCTGGATGTGAGTGGAGCTCGGCAGCTGCTGGTCTCTCTGCTCCAGATGTTGGGTTCTGGCTTGAGTGTTCTTGATTCTGGTGTCAGTTCTGGTCCAGACGATGACTTGGTTCTGGTCTGTTTACATCACAGTCTGCTGTATAAACCAGGTTCTGGGTTTGTTGTGATTCAGGTTCTTCAGTATCTGTGTGTGTGTTATTTTTCCCTCCATCAGCCAGAGGACAGTAATGAGCTGATGGGAGCTGAGGGATGAGCCGGAGGAGCAGACCTGCTGTGATTCCACCGTCAGCATCTTAAAGCTCCAGACCAGCAGGACGCTGCCGCTTCATTAAACTGTGGAGTCGATTATGTTACGACCATCGAGCTCTTCCCTTCTGACAATTTAGCAGTGAAGAGCAGAGAACCCACGAGCCTCAGTAGCTCCTGACAGACACCGCAAAGAGTTTGTTTTGTTGATGCGATCAGGCACAAACCTCAGCAATATGGCTGCGACCAGGTGGAGAATCCAGCCTCAGCTTCAGCCTCTAACTTGCTCCTGCTGCCAGGCCTCACATGGCAGGTCTGTTTCCTCCGAGCTCAGTGGGAGCTGTGGTTGAACTCCTCTCCTCCACATGTTGGGTCTTGTTGTTCTGGTCTGTCTTTCCCCTTCTGCACTGAAACAGTCCGAATCACAGGCTCCACATCAGCTCGTTTGTCAAAAACTGTATCAGAGATCTGCATCTCATTAACAGCTCACCTGCTCATTGTTCGTTCCTAAGTCAAAGGGAAAATATTCTTTGAATGATCAGTACAAGTTGAGCCATCATGTTGATGAATGTGCTGATTGAGTGAACCCAAAGACTTGAACACAGACACTCTGCTTTAATCTGATTTCCTGACTGCTGCGTTCACGTGCCTGTGGGAAATATTCATTTGTAATCTTTGCATCCATTTGTGTGTTTTTTGACCCATCGCTCCTCGACTTGTTTAGTTTTCTGCTGGATTCACCCTCAGATGTTTCCTGAGCTAAAATGAGGTTGTGAAATATGTTGGTTTTTTTGTGGCTGAACTCAGTTCACAGCTCTCTCATCTCCATCTGCGTCCCTGCGGAGAAATCTCCAACAGGACCTGAACTCGCCGTCCACTAAACTGTTTACGCTGATTAAAGTGTGTGTGAGTGTTTTCAGCTGCGAGCGCATGATAAAGGATTCACTTTGGGCTCCGTCCTCGTTGTCTCACGCGTTCCTGAATGAACCGCAGCAGCAGGTCAACAACAGCTACATGCTGGTGCAGAAATGTGGTTGTTTTTCTGTGAGGAAAGTCTCAAATATTGTAAAATCAATATCTTTGTGAATCCTTGTTGGTGAAAATTTAACATTAGTTATTTAAAACAGCAGTTGTGTGTACGTGTGTGTGTGTGTGTGTGTGTGTGTGTGTGTGTCACTGCATCATGTCTATGTGAAGAATGAGTGTGTAGCAGAGCTGCCAAGAGACATTTCTTGCAGCTACCAGCCAGCTAACAGTGTGTGTGTGTGTGTGTGTGTGTGTGTGTGTGTGTGTGTGTGTGTGTGTGTGTGTGTGTGTGTGTGTGTGTGCGCACTTACATAAGGAGATGTCATGGTGACTCAAACCCACGTGTTTAACTTTGGGCGGTGGGTGTTGACACGCACACACACGCGCACACACATGCACACCATGAGTGTTATACTCTGATTTGGTTATTCTGAAAAAGCTGGAGGCTGTGATGATAACCTGTAGTGTGCGTGTGTGTGTGTGTGTGTGTGTGTGTGCGTGTGTGTGAACACTTCTTTCATCTCTCAGAATCACTCTTTGTACGGTGCAGGGCCGCTCTCTTCCCTCAATTATTCATCAGCTTGTTTCCATGGTAACAGCTGCAGCCGTGTGTGTGTGTGTGTGTGTGTGTGTGTGTGTGTGTGTGTGTTGGGGGGCTGGTTGGTTTGACAGCAGTAGGATCGGATGTATTATTACATCTGATGTTCATACAGGGACGACGGTTGGCCTCTGTGACTGTAAACAGGAAGTAGTACTGCAGCAGTAGAAGTATTTGGTTTGGTTATTTTCTCTAAATTTCTCTAAATGTGAAGCTGTAATTCAGGTATTGCTGCTGTGGAACTTCATCACACTCTTGGTCCTGACTTTATCTTCAGCCTTGTTGTTTGAGGAACCATGAAGATCATTCACCACTAACTCTGCAATAACTGTTGTCTGGCTGAAGTTCAAGAAGTTTTTTTTTTTGGACGTGTCACATGTCTTTGTTATTTCAGGGCAACAGAAAGAAAAAATATGACTACATTATTTTATATGAAAATAAAAAATCATAGAAAGGGACATCAGTGTAGAGAATCAGGTTCCACGTGTTTTTACTGGCTTCAGATTCTCTTGTTCCCCCTGATTTGGTCTGGTTCTCTAGTTTATCTGGTTCGAGCTGGTTCTGTTGGCTCCTGCTGGGCTGAGATGTTGCTGCTGTCAGCCAGGTGAGAGCAGGCAGGTGGTTCAGACGCAGCTCAGACAGGATGTGACATCACTGCCGGTCATGATGATCCCGGCTGTAGTGGAGCCTCCTCCTCCTCTTCGTCCTCTTCATCCTCCCATCTGACTCTGATGTTTAGGTTTAGAAGTGGTTTTTGGTGTTTTTGCAGTATTTTCAGAAGCCGGAGTAGTACTATTTGTAGTAGATGTACTTTAGTCTCTGAGCTTTAGTTTGTAGTAATAGAAGCAGTAGCTGTACTGTTTGCAGTTGTTTTGATGATGTTTTGGTTGTAGAAGTAGTTTTGTTGCTTCTGAAGTACTAACAGCAGCCACAGAAGTAGTAGTATTAATAGTAGTAGCAGGAAACGTCCCAGAAACTTCATGTCAGGAAACATAATATGTCATTCTTCAGAAGTAAAGCCTGAACACTGACATTAAACCAAGTACTTCAACAAAGAGATTTTGTAACAGTACTTCAAACTAAATATAGCTGCGCCGCCATAAATACAGTTTTCTGTCCTGCTGTGCCGCCGTGTTGTCTCCAGCAGGGGGCGTGATTGGCTCAGAGTGCAGCTGGTAACCTGTGTGATCAGCAGGGGGCAGCACAGCTCAGAACAGACCAGAACACCTCAGCCCAGATCAGACAGCAGAGACACTGAGAAACAAACCCCCGTTATATAAGAACCAATTATTATCATGTCAGAGAGTTTACAGTGAGGAGGGCGAGAGACACTGACAGAGAGAGAGAGAGAGACGGACAGAGAGAGAGAGAGACAGAGAGAGAAAGAGACAGAGAGAGAGAGAGAGAGAGACAGACAGACAGACAGAGAGAGAGAGAGAGAGAGAGGGAGAGAGAGAGACACACCGGGAGAAATAGAGAGAGAGAGAAACAGAGAGAGAGGGAGAGGGTATTTGTGTTTAATATGAACACAGCATTCTGACCTGCATTCAGCTGCAGTTATGGTAATATCACTGTTAATACCTTTGATACACACACACACACACTCTCAGTAATCCGGTGTAATCTGCTGCTGGAACACTGACCCACATGTCCGATCACTTCACTACCTGCTGGACCAGGACCCGCCCTCCTCCAGCCTCAGCCAATGACGTCACAGAGAGCTCAACAGCTGTGCCAAATATTAGTACACACACTTGTACTAATACTGTGTTCCAACCAAGTCAGGCTCATTGAAATGTATCAATGCTGCTGCTACTACTACCACCACCATTACTACTACTACCACCACCATTACTACTACTACCACCACCATTACTACTACTACTACCACCATTACTACTATTACTACCACGTTACTACTACTACTACCACCACCACCATTACTACTACTACTACCACCACCACCATTACTACTACTACTACTACTACCACCATTACTACTATTACTACCACCATTACTACTACTACTACTACTACTACTACCACTATTACTCAAACTCATTATAGTCTGTATATCATGCTTTCTTGTATTCATTCAAAATTAATTAGTACTATGTGTAACAACATAATTTCAACTCAAACTGGCACTGTGTTTAGTAGTACTACGTTAAAATATGTTAATACCTATTTTGTACCAGTTTCATATGCTAGTACACGGAATACCTGCTGTTGAAACCACTGAGAGCATAAAGACTCAGTTAAAAGGCCAAAAACAAACATATTTATCTACTGACTTATATATTAAAACATAATTCGTTACAACAAAGTACTCATATTTAAACATCCTAATACTCTTGTGAGACAATTTGTCTTTATTCTCTTATCTGACCTGAAGACAAGCCAGTACTGCCTGAAATGTACTAGTACTCATGGAGTCCATGAGGAGTACTCGTTCTGTGTCTCCTGAGGCTCTGGAGGAGTTTGGTCACGTCTCAGAAAAAATAGCCTGAGGATGTCATAGTGATGTCATCAGGACCACAGACCAGGCTGCATTACAAAGCAGAGGTGTGGCAGGAAGAGTCTCGTGGAGAAAAAACTATTGAGTTGCATTCTGGGAAATGTAGGAGCATCAGGATTTATCTTGTGTAATACTACATCTGTAACAACTGCTACCTCTTAAACTATATCAGTAGTAGTATATGCAGTACACTATGTATTCTGATTGTGAGGCAGTAGTACTTGTGTATTGTGGTTTCCAGAGAAACAGATTATGGGATGTTTCCTCCTTTTCTCCTTTCTACCTTCTTTCCTTCCTTTGCCTCTTTCCTTCATCCCCTCCTGTCTTTCTTGTTTCCTTCTTATATTTTCTGCCATTTGTGTTTCGTTCCTTCCTTCCTTTACCTCTTTCCTTCCTTTCCTCCATCTTCTCTGCCTTCCTTATTTTTTCATTTCCTTCCTTTTGTCCTCTTTTCTTTTTCTTTTATTATTCCTTCCCTCATTCTTTCCTCCTTTCATATTTCCTTCCTCCCTTCCGTTGCCTCTTCTCTTCACCCCTGAGTTCTTCCTTTCCTCCTTTTTACCACCATGCATTCCTCACATTCATCCTTTTATCTCTATCCTCTGCATCATCCTTCCCTTTCTCTCCTCTTCCTTCCGTCTCATGCTTCTTTCCTTCATCCCTCCATCCAGCTGCACAGACACACACAGAGCAGCTGAGGGATACAGCAGCCTCCCTCCTCCCTCTGCCTCCCCATCATTCCCTCCATCATCCCCCCTCCTCCTCCTCCTCCTCCTCTTCATCCTCCCATCTGCGCAGACTCTGCCTCCCCCCTCCCCCTCCATGCCTCCCTCCCTCCTCCTCCGCTGCCTCATTTTATGGAGGAGCTTCACATCTGCAGCGCTGCCTCTCTCTCGTCCGCCTCAGCTCAGCGAGCGTCTCCATGATGGTTTCTGTTTGAGGAGCTCGTCCGTCGCTCAGTCGCTCCCAGAGGAAGAGGAGGAGGAGGAGGAGGAAGAGGAAGAAGAGGAGGAGTAGGAGGTGTAGTTTGTGGTGGCTGCATCTGCATGGCGCTGGGGGGGAGGCGACGCTCGGCTCGGCTTCACCATGATCGCCGTGTCGTTTAAATGCCGCTGCCAGATCCTGCGCAGGGTGAACAAAGGTAGAGAGACGTAGAGAAACACTGGCAAAGAGAGAGAGAGAGACTGATGTGTGCGTGATGGAGGGATAAGCATGTTTGCGTGTGTAACATACGTGTGTGTGTGTGTGTGGCTGGATGAGCATCATTTGGTGTAAACTGCTGACATTGAAAAGAGAGAGAGAGCTGTTTGTGTATGACCAAAGCCAGCTGTGTGTGTGTGTGTGTGTGTGTGTGTGTGTGTGTGTGTGTGTGTGTGTGTGTGTGTGCGTGTGCGTGCATGAATGTGTGTGTGTGTGTGTGGTTGAAAATGATCTCCAGATGGATTCATTCAGTCGATGGCTGCAGGTTGCTTTGGACGAGAGACCTTCAGAGTGAGTGAGAGCAGCAGAGAGAGAGAGAGAGAGAGAGAGAGAGAGAGAGATGGGATTGCATCTTATTTTCATGAATGTAATATTCATGGTGTGTATTAAGTGAGGGAGAGAAGAATAGAGGACGCAGACGGAGACAGTCTGTGTTCAGCAGGAGAATTTCCTCTCAAAGTCTGATGCAGTTCGGAGCCTCAGGTGTTTGTTTTCTGATTTGTTGCTTCTTCTCTTCATTGACTCGAAGTGTTGGTGGATGAACTGTTCAGATTCTGATGTTAAAGCAGCAGAAGCACAACGTGAGAAATACTTCGTTGCAAATACAGATGAGATGAAATCAGCAAAATAAGGAAAGAAGTGAAAATAGAAATGAAGACAAAATCAAAAGACAAGAGTGACATAATGTGTGATTAGTAATCTAGTACATGTAAACAGCAGAATGATATATGATATATTTAAGTAATGATATCTAGTCTTTGTCTGGATAGAGAAATATAATAAAACAAAATATACATAAATGATTGTACTTATTTTACTGTTTAACTGCTTCTATCCCCTGTGCTGCTGTGACGTGTGAATGTCCCCACTGTGGACGAACAACGGTTGATCTTATCTTATCTTATCTTATCTTATCTTAATATATTACCATAATATAGTTTGATATAGTTATGGGCTACAAAATGTATCATAAGGTGAAATTTAGTAATATAATATAACATTATTTTATTGCATAGTCCATTCTAGTGTAATATAAATATATTTTACAATCAATAATACATTTAGGATAATGTATATAAATCAGTTTGCATTTAAATATTTACTTCAGTAGAAGAGAACCATCACTGTCAGTAAAATGTACTGTATGTATGAAAAGTAAAAGTACTCATAATGACTGTTGGTGTTAGATTATTATCAGACTTGAGACCCTTAGTTGATCAGCAAATATTCTGTTAACAGGTGAATCGTCTAAGTCACATTTCAGTGTTTCCAGATCCTGAAATGTGAATAAATGTTGTTTCTTAGACGTCTGTGATAATGAAGTGAATATCTTCATTGTTTTCAGGCCGTTTGAACTCTGCTAACCTGAGAGAGTACAGGAAGTAAAATGTGCTCAGTGGCTCCTTTCTGTCTCTGTTATTAGAGCTGCATTAATGAGTGGTTGGTGAGATTATTTTTTATTTATTTAAAAAGCAGGAAATAGAAGAGAAACCTGAGATCAGCTGACAGAGACAGTTTGATTCACTGTGGTTTGAGCTTCACTGTCGAACGTTGAAGTCGGCTTTGATCAGTGTCCGTTTCCTGTCGGGAACAAACGGCTTCACCCGGGGTTCTCCACCCGTGGTCTGAGTGCAGGCTGCAGGTCCTGTGCTCCAGGCAGGTGGCGCTGTCTGAAGCCACTGGACTTTTACATGAACCTTCAGGAATAACTCGAGTCCCACTGAATATGTGGACGATACCAAAACATGTTTTCCACTGATTCATCCTCCCTCCAGCAACAGACCCAGCTCCTTTTAATTTCTGCTTCGAGCGTCTGAGGAGCTGAGTCAAACGTTTCTGAGCTTATATTCTGTAAAATCTTTCTCTGTAAACGAACCTGTTATCTAATCTGTCAGATAAATATAAAATTGGTTCAGTGTGAGAGAGACGAGTGTTTCTGGTCAGGTGACCTCTGATGCTGAAGGTCAGACAGCTGTTTGTAGACCTGAGGCCGATTCTCAATATTAACCAGACAAATTGTGTCCAGTCAGCTGCAGGAGGTCGCTGTGTTCGTACGATTACTCCAGTACTGTGCTTAAGTACACATAGAGGTACTTGTACTTTACTCAAGTATTCTCTTCTCATTTCTTTCTGCTTCTACTGCACATAATATTTTACATTTTACTTCACTACATTAATCAGCTTCAGTTACATATGATGTTATAAATGAAGCTACACAACAGTTTATTTAAGTACAGCTGATTAAGATTTGAAATTTAAATCATTTTCAAGCAAAACTTCTCTGGTTCCATTTTGCTGTTTTTCTTCTCTTACGTTGTATTAATTTCAATATTCTGAGGTTTTACACTGTTGGACCTAAAAAGGAATTTGATGACACTGTTTGATCTGTTATTGACCAGACAATAAATCAAATGATCCATTAAAATGATTAATAGATGATGATCCTTCTGGCCGAACAGCAGCGCTCTCCAGATGTGCTGATGTTCCCCCCCTCCCTCGTTCAGGCCTCGGCTCTGTGTGGACAGAACAGTGTGATCTGTGTGTCCTGTTCATTCGAACCGATTCCTCCTCAGCTGGAATTTACTGCAACTCGATTGTGTGACGTCTCTCAAACCGCCTGCAGAAACAAGTGTCACAGCTGCGTGTGTGAGTTTAATAAAATGGATCAGTGTGTCACAATAACCCTCAGTGGAAGTTAAATATACAAGTGAAAACACTCAGCACTTGTACTTATGTAAAGAAAGTGAGTACTTGCTCCAGCGCTGCTGTTTGACCTTGTTTAAACAATCGCAGCTCGATGTTACGAGCTCCGATTATTTATATGTTATATAACAAACCTCAGTGTGTAGTATATTATATGTACTGTAGATGGAGACTGAAAGAGGGAGATGCTGCTGTCCTACATGTGGAGGAGGAGGCTTTCATCCTCAGTTAGCTATGGTGTGTGTGTGTGTGTGTGTGTGTGTGTGTGTGTGTGTGTGTGTGTGTGTGTGTGTGTGCGCGCTCAGAGTCTCATTGTGTTTCTGAGCTCAGCTGCTGGAACCAAACAGAGGAGAGAAACAGGACAGAAAAGATCTAGAGCAGATTAGAATAGACCAGATATAAAAAAAAATAGAACCAAACAGGCGACTGAAATAGAACAAAACACACTAAACTGTAATAAGATGAAACCCAAAGTGGTCGGGGACGAGGTTTAAACTGATCGTCGTCCTGCTGACTTGCGATAGCAGCTCTTGTGATGTCTCCTGTACGAGTGCTCTTAAACACATCTTAAGCTGCTCGTTGTGCTGCTGATGCTGCTGATCATCGTGTTTTGGTGATTGATATATTTGTTGCTGTTGTTTCTGTAGCTCAACCCTGATCCTTCCTCCAGCTCCTAGTCGAGTGTTGACACCAGCATCATCCTTGAGTCACTGTTGATGTCTTTGTGTCAAACACAAACATCTCATAATCTTCTAGAAACCGAGGAGGATCCAGTCTAGTTTATTTCTAAAAGTCACTTGACGACAGTGAAAACTCGTTGCTGGGATTGATCCTTATTTCCAGCAAATAATTGATTGATTCCAATTTCCTTCCACTTCTGTTTTTTTTTTCTTGTGTGTCAGTTGAATGGATATTGGCAGGTGGCTTAAACAGACCTGTACCAGCTGTAAACTGAGAGTAGTGTTGGTTTCATTTTCCAATCACATCAGATCAATGATCAAACTCATATCTGATCAAATCTCTCCACCCAGATTGACCTGATGTTGTGATTCATGGCTGAACTCCACCTTTGCTCTCATCCGTGCAATGACATCACCTGGGGGGGGTCTCCCAATGGGCAGCTGCGATTGGTCCAGGCGTAGATAGACCACTGCGTTCTCCACTGGGATTGGCCGCCGTACTGATGAGGTCACCTCTCTGGCACTAGTTTCTTTATTCATGAGGCTGACTTGACAGACCTCAGCAGCAGCAAACCAGACGTCAGCTGCTCATTCATGTCAGTTTTCAGAGCTTTGTTAGATGCTAACAAGTAGCATCGTCTGAAGTGGAGGATGCTAATGTGCTTGTTTCCTGGCCAGTGAGTCCAGGAAGCCTTTAATGGGATGACCACAGCAGGTCAGTGTCATCTGAGCTCGGGGATGTATTTTTGTGGTGGAAGCTCTGCAGTGTCTGATGATGATGGTGAGTACAGATGCATTATGGGAGCCTGTCAATGACATTTCACTTTGACACCAGTCAGAGCAGCAGATGCTGGAACCTGTGAGGGTTTGCTGGAGGCACTGGTAGAACTTCAGAATGAGAGGAACTGGTCGAAGTGTAGAACCAGTGACAGGAAATGGCTGCGGTTTAGACCAGTCAAAGGAACTGGTTGAAGTTTTGAACAAGCCAGAGTCAAATGTGTTTGTGTGTGTTTGTGTTTCAGATGAAGGGCCGTACACCAAACACTCCGCCGGGTCGCGACCTCCGGATGGAGCGCTGGCCATCAGGAGGCAGAGTATACCAGGTAACACACACAGCACACGATTCTTCTTCTGCTGTGCTTTTTGTTTTTCTTCTTTGTGATCTGTTCTCTGTGTTCCTCTCTGTTCTGAGCTGCTGTGGCTCCTCTCCCTGTGATTCCTCCAGCAGAGCTAATAAGCAGAGTGATGAAGATAACAGCTCTGAAAATAGAACACACACAAACATGAGCTAACTGCTGATGTTCTCTATCCATGTGACCTGCAGGAAGATGCTTGCAGTCGCACTTTATCTCCTCCCACCTGGAGCTGGTGGCCTACTTGCAACATGTATCAGAGTGGCACGATCAGAATTCTCCAATATTCGTATAATACAACAAGTCACCATGACATCAGTGACCCGGAGCAGTGTCGGTGATCATGGAGAGCTGCTGCTCATCCACTGATTATTGAGAAGAAGAGGAACAGTGAGACCTGTTAGATGTTTGGAACCAGTTAGAAGAACTGTTGAATCTTCATGAGCAGTTAGAGGAAACATGGAAGGATGAGGTGGAGCTTCACAGTGTAAGGATCCAGTGGAGGTTTCACACTGGTTACAGGAAGTGATGGAGCTTCAGATCCAGTTAGAGGAACTGGTCGAGCTTTGAAAACCAGTCAGAAGAACAGGTGTAGGTTCTGAACTACTGAGATTAATTGGTCGAACCTCAAACCCTAAGAGAACCTGAACCACTTCACTGTTAGAACCTTAATCCAGGTAGTGGAACAACCTGGAACCAGTTCAAGAAACTGATGAGGCTTCTGAAGCAGCTGAAGCAGGAGGACATGGAGCTTCATTGGCACTAAGACAAACTGGTGGATGTTCAGAACCAGAACCAGATACTGGTGCTGCTGACCTGCTGACTGTCCTCACAGTAGAACCTAAAGTCTCTTATTCAGGCTGCAAAGAAGCTGGTTCAGATTTATAGTAAAATCTGCAGCTGAAGTCTTTTCCTCAGAGAGAAGCTCTGTTATAATTCAGCCTCTGTCAGTGTGAAGTCAGTTTGGTGGCAGTTTGTGAAAAGTTTCTCCCTCGCCGCTGCAGGAAACTGGTTCATATAACATTTGATCAGAGGAGAGGATTTGGGGGTTTGTGAGTCAGAGCTGGTTCTGTAGAACAGACACTGACTCTTTGTAAAGACTGTTGTCGAGCAGACGATGAGGAGAAGACGACGATGGTCACTGCCACAGATCTGATGTCTTCATCCTGTCTGGATGAAGGAGCACCAGCTCACTCTGGTTAATATTAAAATACAACACTTTAATGAAATCCTGCTTCCTGTTTTATCACCTGAGGAGCGCTCACGTCTGATTGTACAGAGTCTGCCCTGAAATATCTCCCCCTCTCTATCCATCTCTCCCGCTGTTAAATATTTCAGGCGTCTGATGAAAAATAGATGGGCGACAGAATCGAAGAAGACTTCACTTCTCCCTTTTTCCAGATTATTATTTCATTTCTCTGAGCTGAGAGAGAGTTCAGGGGGAGAGCTCTGAAGTCAGAGTGCAGCAGACGTGGAGGAAGAAATAAAACTGAAAATGTTTGACCAACCTCCTGTTCTCGATGCAGACGAGTTTCGGGGCTGCTCGGTGGTGGAGCTGATGAAGAAGGAGGGGACGACGCTCGGACTGACCGTCTCAGGCGGCATCGACAAAGACGGGAAGCCCCGGGTTTCAAACCTGCGACAGGGCGGCATCGCTGCCAGGTGACACGCCGCTCCCAGCCTCTTTAGTCTCGTGTGTTATTCTTGTCTTGTGAGCTTCATTAAGTGACATTAGAGCTGATGTTTGGACGGTTTGTCAGGAGCGACCAGCTGAACGTGGGCGACTACATCCGCGCTGTGAACGGCATCAACCTGGCCAAGTTCAGACACGATGAGATCATCAGTCTGCTGAAGAACGTCGGCGAGCGGGTCGTGCTCGAGGTCGAGTACGAACTACCGCCCGTCTGTAAGTAACAGACACACAGCAGCTGTGTTTGAAATGAAGTGTGTAAAGAGGTGATGAGGTGATGCTGATGTGTTGATGCTCTGGTGTTGCAGCGGTGCAGGGGTCAGGGGTCATGTTTAAGAACGTGGAAGTCACGCTTCACAAAGAAGGAAACAGTTTCGGCTTCGTCATCAGAGGTGAGAAGAGTGAGTGTGTGTGTGTGTGTGTGTGTGTGTGTGTGTGCGTGCATGTTTTGCTATAGTTGCGAGGACCAACTCTTGACAAACAACCTTTCTTGTGAGGACATTTTGTCTTGTGAGGACACAAGGATTATACTAGGATGCCTTGGTTTTATGGTTAAGGTTACAAATACAAAAAGTTTATGGTTTGGGTAAAGGTTAGGGTCAGACATTCAGTTGTGATGGTTAGGGTTAGGGTAAGGGGCTAGGGAATGTATTATGTCAATGGAAGGTCCTCACAAGAATAGCAAAACAAACCTGTGTGTGTGTGTGTGTGTTAAACAATAAACACACGCCTGTCTGTTTGCAGGTGGGACCCATGAAGACAGGAACAAGTCTCGCCCCATAGTCATAACAACCATCAGGCCCGGCGGCCCGGCTGACAGGTGAGTCACCTCTGCCCTCGCTCTCTGTCTGAAGGCCTTTTGTCCCTCAAGAGTCTCCGTAGAAACTGTCCTGTCTCTCGCTCCAGAGAAGGAACCGTCAAGCCGGGCGATCGGTTGCTCAGCATCGACGGGATCCGCCTCCACGGCAGCACGTTATCGGAGGCGATGAGCATCCTGAAGCAGTGCGGGCAGGAAGCGACGCTGCTGATCGAGTACGACGTCTCAGTGATGGGTCAGTTTCAACTCTGAGTACGGCCACTAATGTCAGTATGTGGAGAATAAGTTGAGTCACTTTCAGTCTGTGTTGCCCTCTGTCAGATTCTGTTGCCACGGCGTCAGGGCCGCTGCTGGTGGAGGTTGCGAAGGCGACGGGCTCCAGTCTGGGCGTAGCTCTGTCCACCTCCATGTTCTGCAGTAAGCAGGTCATCATCATCGACAAGGTCAAACCAGCCAGTATAGCAGACAGGTACCTGACCTCTGACCCTGAACCAGGGATCCACTGATTCAACTTACCCTGATTCTGATTGTTTGTACCAACCTGGTACTGTAAAGTCTGTAAACCTCTTTGTGTGGAACTGATTGTATGTGTGTGTGTGTGTGTGTGTGCAGGTGTGGAGCTCTTCATGCAGGAGATCACATCCTGTCTGTTGATGGGAAGTCGATGGAGTTTTGTTCTCTGGCTGAAGCCACTCAGCTGCTCTCTGCCTCCTGTCAGACCGTCCGCATGGAGATCCTGCCACAGCACCAGGCCCGGCCAGCCCTGAACGCACCGCAGCACGGTATGAACACACACTCACCGGTCCCGACTGGCCCTGAACGCAGCACAGGGACCACGGCAGGAAAACATACAAATAAATGATTCAATAAAAATCACAATTTACTGGACATGTAAAAGATTACATAGATAAGATGTGATCTTTTATAAAGCTGTGATTCAGGCAGCTACCTGACCTCTGACCTCTGACCTCTCCTCCTGTCTTAACCTGAACACCCTCTGTGTGTGTGTGTGTGTGTGTGCGCAGTCAAGGTGCAGCGTAGCCCCCGCCCCCTCCCCTGGGAGACAGGAGGCTCCGCCCCCATCCTTCCCCCTTACCACTACAACACGTACCACCCCGACCAATCAGCTGCCAGATCGCACAACCGCCATACAAACAACCCTCGTACGTCTGCCTCTCTCTCTCCTCCTGAGCTGGTTTGTTCTGAGAGAGAGAGAGAGACCTCTGCTCATCACCTCTCTCTCTCTGCAGCTCTCAGCCACTCCTTCTCTCCTGGATCCATGTCGGCCTACAGTCTCTCGTCCCTCAACATGAGCACCCTGCCCAGGAACATGTATCCCACGAGTCCACGGGGCACGCTGATGAGGAGGAAGGCCAAGAAGAAGGACTTCAAGAGTTCCTGTGAGTCTGACCTCTGACCTCTGACCGGGGCTGGAGACGTCTGACCTCAGATCACTGTTGATGTTTTAAATCTCAACTGTGTGAGTTTCAAAGCATCAGTGAGCTGAGGCTGAAATGAAAAGGAGACCCAGTCGCAGTAAAACCTTTTGGAAGAGGGTTTTCGATCTTTTTGGATGTCACAGATTACATTCACAACACGAGGAAGAAAAACACCAAAATACAAATATAAATGAAATTCAATAATTTCTCTGTTTTCCTCTCGTTCGTCTTCTCTCTGTCAGTGTCTCTTGCGTCCAGCACTGTGGGCCTCGCCGGTCAGGTCGTTCACACTGAAACCACGGAGGTGACGTTGCTAGGCGACGGCATCATGGGATTCGGCCTGCAGCTTCAGGGCGGAGTCTTCGCCACGGAAACGCTCTCGTCACCGCCACTCATCGCTTACATCGACCCCGACAGCCCGGCGGAGAGGTGATGACACGACTGCAATACGAACGAAAAGAGCGTTAAAAAAAAGTTTAAATATCAAAATACATTTAAGAAGTGGGATGTGAATAAATGTGTAAACATGA
>JBBMOC010000138.1:187067-200907 GCA_037975185.1 Centropyge bicolor
TTTATTACACCTCAACATCATTTCCTTTCTCATGAGTCTGTTTACTTTTATTTTCTTTTTGATTTTTGGATCTTGTTTTTGTTTTGTTTGTGTTATCAGATTGAAATATATATTTAGCTTTTTTATAATGGAGTGAGCTGAGTGTGTTTTCCTGTGTGTTGTTGTGGACTGTAGGACCGGTGCGATCCACGTAGGAGATCGTATTCTGGCCATCAACAGCAGCAGCCTGAAGGGGAAACCTCTGAGTGAAGCCATCAGTCTGCTGCAGCAGGCAGGAGAGACAGTGACGCTGAAGATCAAGAAGCAGGGAGAACGTACGTACTCATACACACTGGGTTACTTTCCAGGACGTCCATTCATGATCCCTGAACCTGCTCAGATTCCTTGGATTTTTATCTCAATTAAGAACAGAATTTCTGTGCATTTGATCTTTTTCTTTCCAAACAGGAAGAAATATACCAAGTAAACACAAAGGAGGATGAAACGCAAAATACCACTTTCCTCCCAAAATCTGTGATAACAGGACATAAATATCGGAAATAGTCCCTCTGTCGTCGTATATTTCATTCGCTGGTCTGTCTTGAAGAAAAACTCTCGTGTCCATGTGTGAGTTCCTGGTGGCTGTGATCGTTCCTCCAGGTCGCACTGACTGTGCAGTGATCACTTGTTGTAGCAGGATGAAATCTGCAGCTCACAGTCTGAATCTGCCTGATTGCTGCAATTTGTGTCAAAATTCAGACTTTCTCTGAGTCGTTCGGGTCCATCGTGAATAAACATCTGCTCTGAGGAATCACAGAATAAAGAGGCTCCAAAACTTGCCCGAGAATTGTCATGTTTTAGGTTTTCTTCAGTATCAAAGTCCAGAGACACTTGTTTGTATTTTATTTTTCAATCTGTAATTTTGACTTAACAGAAACAAATATAAGATGAAGGGCTGAGGTCAGAGCAGGCGTCAAAACAAACACAGACAAAGCTAAACTTTCTAATAACAAAGCTTCATCTCAATTTAGTGTCGAGCCCGAAGTCCTGTGTGATTGGTCCAGGCCTGGGGGCGGGACTCGGACAGGAACACCAGGACGGGGAGGAGGAGCCTGTCGTCATGGTTGCACCTCTGTCAAGCCAGAGACCCTTTAACACGCTGCCGTCAGTGGACAGCGCTGTGGAGTCCTGGGATGGATCCAACATGGACAGCAGCTTTACCACTCCGGGTAGGCACTGACCTCTGACCTCTGACCCCCTGATCTTTACCTTCAAGTTTACAGTCAACACTGCTACTAATGACTGTAGTAATGCAATATTTCTGTGTGTGTGTAGCTCCACCATTTCAGTCGTCTCCGTACACTTTCCACGAGTGGCGCAATGCCAAGACAAGCAACAGCCAATCATCTTCCTCCACTCGCCAGAGAGCCAATCCACTGTCAGATCTGGGTCTGAGTGACGACGACTGGGACCGCCCACCGCTTGGAGGGTGAGACAGGAAAAATCCTGCTTTTACATTAACGTAGGAGGAAAAATAATCTAATGAGAGAAGATAAAACAGTAGAACAGACACAGAGACATTCTCATGATTATACACTGACATGCAGGACTCCACCTGTAGTGGAGTATTTCCACTGTGGTGTAAGTACTTTTACCTAAGTAAAAGACCTGAATACTTTCACCACTGAGAAGCTGCCAACAGTGTGTTCTTTTATCCATGAAGCAAAATCATGGACACCATGATTGAGTGCAAACTCCTTTTGGGGTCACATCAGCTAAGACCGGTGTAATAATTCTAGTAAGTACGTCTGTAGTTTCCCCCAACATTGGTATGTTCCTTATTCAGATCAATGGGAGCTGCTAGCAGCGAGCTAACAGCAGTAACAGCAGTGTGTCTCTGTCTGCAGAGCCTGTAATCTGCCCAGCGGTCTAATCACTGACAGCAGGTACCACACTGACCTTTGACCTTTAACCCCCACATGGCCCTCTGTCACCCCTCTGTACTCCAGCAGAAACCCTCACCTGGTGACCTTTGACCCCTGCCTCACCGACACATACACCTGATGGGCGTGTATGTCGTCACTGCACATGTCCCCACCTGTCGTGAAAACACAACTCTTACCAGCATGACCTGTTCAGCACCAGTCCTCCTCTGTGTGTGAATCGTCAGCACGCTCTTCTCTTTGACTGGCTGACCTTTGACCTTTCCCCCAGGTTCACTGTGGGGCATGATGGGACAGAACCGGACCAGGAGGAGAACTTCTGGTCTCAGGCTCTGGAGGATCTGGAGACCTGCGGCCAGAGCGGCATCCTCAGAGAGCTGGAGGTGAGTAGTACTGTTAAAGTTACCACTTATAGATATGTCAGCAGTAGTAGTAGAAATAATGGTACTGAGAGGAGCAGTGGCAGTAGTAATAATAGTTGTAGAATGAGTTTGAGTAGTATTTGTAGGACTGGGTATAACTGAAATTCTTTGATGCCAATTTCAATACGATACCAGAGTTTCGTTCCAGAACAATACTTCTATACTCTAACTTTTTTGTCTGAATACAAGCCGTTGTATAAGAAACCATAAATAAAACTGTAAATGCATTTTTAAAATCAGAATCAAAGATCAAAGAATGAGTGAACAAAATTATAAACAGTGCTAAAGACACGTTTTGTTAAAAGTGTTGAAGTTTGCAAACCAGTTTGCTTGGAATCATTCATTTTGACAGTTTGGTCTTAAACTGATACGATATGATCATATTGCCAACCCTGAATAGTAGTACTACTAGTAGTAGCAGTAGTGGTTTAGTGGTACTAGCTAAGGTATTCATTCTTCTCATGCTGAACGATCTAGATGTTTGTTGGAAATGCAGCCGTTAACTGGAGTAACTGAGCTGAAAAGAGAAATGACTCCTTCTCTTCCAGGAGTCTGGAAAGGAAACGCACCTCCTCACTCTGGTATCCTCCTCCCTCTCCACTACTAACTCTCCTCCTGTCCTCTCCTCTCTCTCCTCTCTGTAACTGGAGTCTTAGCGTCGTGAAACATCAGACATGTTAGCTGTTTTTGAATGTGACTCTAACTGCACCCCAGCAGCAAGCTACAGACCATGGTGACGTCATTGTGACATCTTAGTGACATCACCCAGCTTCTGACCAATCACATGGCAGAGTTATGTTGCACCAGGCATGGCAGTTTGAGCAAGGCATGCTGGGAGAGCTTGTGCAAGGCCTGATGGGTAGTTTGTTTTGCCAGTCATGAACCAGATCTGTCAAGTCATGCATGTGTCTGATGAGTCCTTGATTCTGACTGACTGAGAAGTGAGCATCTGTTGAGTGATGTGAGAAGATTCGGGTAATCTCAGTGTAAACGAGTGGATTCCTGATGCAGGAGTAGATATTTGTACCAAAAAACCCAAAGATTCTGGTAGTTGATCCCTCAGCAGGAAGAACAGTACACCAGTCAGTAGATCATACAAGCTGAAACAGTAGATCATCTCAATCAAACCAGGAGTCGTTCTTATCAGTAGATTCTGTCAGTAAATCTATCAAAAGAAATGTCAGCAAATTCAGATCAAACCACAGCGGATTGAGTCAGTAAATCTGTATTCTAGTTGCCCTGTTAGTAGATCCTTTTAGTGGATCCTGCCAGTAACTTTGTCAATACAAACAGGTGAAGATCCTCCGAGACAAAACAAGAGTAAATCATCTCAGGACAAACTGTAGTAAATCATTTCAGATGATACCAGTTGGAGTCCAGTCAGAAGCTGACAGATAGTAAATAAATATGAAAAAGTACAAGTCTAAACAACTGGACTAGATCCTGCCGGTCGATCGGAAAAAACTGTAGATCATAGAAACAGAACGTCAGAAACAGCAGGAGAACCTGTCAGTAGAACAGCAGTAAATCAGAAGAAGAAACAGTAGAATCTGTTCTACAGTGTCAGTAGAGATCTGTCCTGTCCTTGTATGATCATGGCAACTGGAGTCAAAGGTCGGACTCCCAGGATTCCTTTGACCTTCATGTTTTTGAAGGATCAAACTAACTGTTTTTGACTTGCTGTCTATGATTTTATGTTTTTGATTGGCTGTCTCCAGGCAACCATCATGTCAGGCTCCAGTCTCAGTCTGAACCATGACCCCACCCCCATGCGCAGCACCCTGGGCCGCCAGGCAAGCTTCCAGGAACGCAGCAACTCCAGACCACAGGTAACCAGAGCTGACCTCCGACCTCTGATCTAACAAATGACTGTTACCCTTGACCACACCTGTGTTATTCTATATCATGACCTCAAAGTGAGTGTTTGTATTTGTAGCGTTTTAAGGAATTATTCTCGTGCTTTCTCAGGTGACAGCTCGGTCCAACACCTTGCCCTCTGACCCCCAGCGCCGAGCCTTTGCCATGAGGAAGATGAGGCAGGAAGTCAACGAGATCCTGAACCAGAACCCTGTGGAGCTCCACAAGGTGATGTTTGACTCTTTGACACCACATCGCAAAGTGACATTAATCTGCTTGTTGTGAATCGAACAGAGTGTTTATCTGCATTTGTAGCTGACTCTAGAGAAGGCCTCAGACCTGGAGGATTTTGGCTTCAGCGTTTCCGATGGCTTGTTGGACCGTGGTGTTTACGTTAGCAACATCCGGCCGGGAGGCCCGGCAGAACGAGGTGGCCTCCGAGCTTATGACCGAATACTACAGGTACAAAAGACAAGTATATACAGACACACAAGCACCACTGTGAAGTAAACACAAAATACAGCTGAGGCTCATGGGAAATTAGTTCTATAGGTATTTGCTCATTAACCAAAGGGTTGAAATATTGATCTGATGAGTGGTCAAGACATAAAGTTAAAATTTCACCAAAGATATTAAGTCCATCCTGTGGGGAACATGAATGTGTTCATGGGAATCAACCAAGTAGTTGTTGAAATATTTCTATCTATACCAAAGGGGTGGACAGACTGAGCAACTGGTATTTACAGAGTCATGTTGCTAGCATGGCCACTAAAAAGACACTAGCTCCTGAAAAATACACCGCTCAGCCACTATTCCTAAAACTTTCAACAAGTGGACGTTGGCCTCCACCCACATTAACCATTCACATTTTATGTCTTCCAGATTAATCATGTGCGGACCAGGGACTTCGACTGCTGCCTCGTTGTTCCATTGATCGCAGAGTCTCCAAATCGTCTGGAACTCGTCATCAGCCGAAACCCAACCTCGTCCTCCCTGCTGGCCAATCACACTGATGGCACCACCAACAGTAGCCACTCCACTCAGCCAATCAGCAGCGAGCTGGGACAGTCTGAGCTATCCAGTGGCCAGGGAGAGGATGGTGGTCCAATCAAGTGGACCCAACCGGGAGATGGGCTGATGGCAGGGCTTGGGGTGGGGCTTGGGGTGGGGCAGGTGAATAATAAATCCTTATAGCAGACAAAAACTGGATGAAACTGGATTAAACCAGTTCTAACCAGACTGGACTGGAGAGGTCAACTAAGACAACAAAACAACAAAGTTGAATTAAACTGGTTTAGACCCATCCAAACTGGTTCAGATTGGACCCCCCATGGTGCTACACACCCTCTGGATTAACTTGGACCTTTGACCACTAAAGTTTGACCTTTGAACTGCTAAAGCAGCCTGAAAGCACACTGATGGACTGGAGCAACTCCTCACCTTTTAATCTGAACCAGTTCTGCATACTGGTTCCACTGGTGTCTGCCTACTGGAATGAGAACTATGACTACTGATCTGACTGGAATCACTGGAGCTGCTGGTCTAACTGGTCAAAGATGAATGGGTACTGGTTCTGTTAGCCTATAGCCATGGCTACTGGTTCTACTGAAACCAGAGCCACAGTCACGGTCTAAGATTAATAGTTACTGGCTCTACAAGCCTAGAACTAGGGCTACTGGTCCTATTGAAACCAAAGCCACAGCCTATGGTCTTACTGGTCCAAGACAGATAGGCTCTGGTCTTGGGGGTGACAGAACCATGGATATTGGTCCAGCTGAAGCCAGAGCCACAGAGAGTGGTCTTACTGGTCCAAGACATGGTTCCTGTTTATGGTCTTAGTGGTCACAGAATCGTGGTTACTAAGCCAGAGCCAAGACCACAGCTTCTATGAGTTCAGAGCTGTGGCTCTTGGTCCATTTGGTCTTACTAGAACAGATCCATGGATTCTGGTTGTTCTGGATGAGAACCACAGCAGCACAAAGACTGATGAGACTCCAGAACCCAGGACCTGCTGATGGACAGATAGGTTGCCAAGGAGACTAGGGATGCTCCGATCAGGTTCTCTAGTGCTGATGTCATTGAGATCATCCAAACCAGTACTGATTATTGACTGGTTTTTGTTCTTAAACATAAAAAGCCTCCTGAATACGTAACCCTTTTAAAACCCACCACTGTGATTTATGTCAAAGTCTTAAACTCACTGGTCCAAAATATAAATATATTATGCTGCTACTCACTTCTAAAGTTACTGTAGGCAGCTCCTTGACCCCCCCATGTCTGAATGAAACAAAGGACTTTGAGCTTTACAATCCAGCGGGTCCTTGGAGGTGAAGTCCGCGATGTACTTGAAACAAGTACGGATCCCATCAGGGTTATGGTAGAAGTACCTTCATTGGCCCAGAGGGTGGGGTCCAGGAATGAGATGAAAGATGGCTGTGGTTAAGTGCAGGTCTTATGCTTGTAAAATGTAAGTATGAAGTTGAAAATGGTTGATCAAGTTTATGATCAGACATGGTTGGGGTTAGGTTAGGATTTGGTGTAGGTCAGTTCAGGATAAAAATCTGAAAGGATTATTCGAGTACGTTTGGTGGCCAGGTATCAAAAAAGAAAATAGCCTGAGAGACTTTTATCAGAGACAATTTATGTACAAAAGAAGTGGACGTAGCCTCCGGATCTGAAAAGTGAAGCCAATGCAGAAGTGCCTTAAAACTGCATTCTTTCTAATGGCCAGCAGGAGGCAACTCCAATGGTTGCAAAAAGAAGTAAAGAATTGATTAGAACTCTGAGGAAATGACCCCACTCATTTGATTTATTCGAGGGTAAGTCAACTTGGTTGTAAGCCTGATTTTTGCTAACTAAAACTAGCATCCCAATTAATATTACAGTTGATGTTAGTGAATTACAGATGCACCTTGATCACCACACTAGCTAGGTAGTGAGTGCGTTAGCTGATAACTTGTTTGCTATGCTGAAGATACCTGGCCCCACCCGTCTGTTAACCTGTGTCAACCATTGACTCTGGGTCATTGTAGCTTTTCAGTCAAAGCCTTACTAAAAGGTCAATTTAACCAATAAGCTAACAATATTTGTTTTGTGTGTCTGGCTCATATGACCATGTTGAAGTGGATTGGTTAAGTAAACCCCACTACCCTCTTGTCCAAATATGTTCTCTTCTGGCTACAAAAAACCAAGATGACGACGGCCAAAATGCCAAACTCGAAGCTTCAAAATGCTCCACAAACCAGTGGGTGGCGCCATGGTGGCTATGTCAACTCCTGATAATTATCAGCTAATACTGATCGGGGCATCTCTAAAGAAGTGGACATGAAGAAAGAGGGTTTATTGTTAAGATTTTAGTTCTGTGCCATGAACGAGCTGCAGACTGGAAGAGTAATAATAATCATGTTAACAATAATGATGATGATGATGATGATGACACTGAGCAGTTCAATAAGAATCTTTTTCTACTGTTTACACCTGTTGGACTGGCCACACTGTGTGTATGTATGTGTGCGTGTCTGTGTGTGTGCTCGTATGTTATGTGTGTGTGTGTGTGTGTTCAACACAAGGCCAGTTAAGCCCCTCCCACCTCAATTCCTCGTCTTGGCTTTGCCCCGCCTCCCACTTCTTTCCTCGACCAATAGGCAGCCAGAATTACAAACAGGCGGCAGTTCTGAGAGATTCAGCTGATTGGCTGGAACCAATCAGAGAGAAAAAAAAACTTCCCTGCCTGTGATTGGTTCTTTACAACACACAAACAGACCAATCAGCTCCCAGGAAGAAGCCAAGCATGCCCCTACCCGACTCCCCTGACCCCCCACCCAGACCCCCCAGTAACAGTGATCTATTATGCTAATCGATCGGTGTGTTTTTTGATTGACTGTTGTCAGTTTTCTCTGTTTGTTTGTTTCCATGGCGACTGAACCTGAAAAGATGTAAAATAGATTAAAAAATGGTTCAGTCCCTTCGCTGTTCACATCGAAACCATTGAACCCCGAAAACCTTCACCTCATAATCACCAAACAACATTACACAAGAAAAAAGTCCTGATGAAACAGGAAACCTGTGACAGTAACTAACTGTGTGTGTGCGTGTGTGTGTGTGTGTGTGTGTGTGTGTATGTGTTTTTATTTTGGAGTGATGTCAACATCTTCCTGCTCTCACCTCCGTCTGAACTCACTATTTAAACTGGCCAATCAGAACCCTCCCTCAGCAACAACCACCATTAAGAACCCTCCCTGAGTTTAACAGCCAATAGCTTTCTACTGAAGCTCCTGTACTTTGAATCGGAGAACTGTGATTGGCTGTGACTCTGCAGCCGCTGTGATTGGCTGTTTGACTCCGTCCAAACTTTAACTGTGATATTTTGAATCTGAAGCACAGTGCTAGCATGTAGTTAGCATGTGGCTAGCAAACACTAAGCACAGGGCTAGCTTAAGCCTAACATGTGGTTACATAAGGTAAACACACACACAGCACAAGGCTAATACTCGCTATGGTTACCACCTAGCAAATACACGTTAACCATCTGGTAAATATATGGTTAGCACTCAGCTAACACAAGGATAACATCTAGCCAACATACCTAGATGTTAGTACATGGCTAACCTAGGGCTGACACCTGGCTAATGCAGCCAGTGTATGGTCAGGACACATCTAGCACAGGGCTAACACCTCGCTAACAGGTAATATGTGGTCAGCACACATCTAGGACAAAACTTACACAGGACTGTAGCTAGTAAGCTTAGCTAGTATTTAGTTAGCACACAGCTAACGCAGGGCTAACACCTGAGTAACAAAAACGTGGTAGAACATGACCAGTGCAAGGCTAACACTGGGCTAACACATGGTAAACATTGCCAATATTTGGCTAGCACACAGCTAACACAGAACTAGTTTTGGTAAACATTACTTACAGTTGTTTAGCATACAGCTAAAGCAGAGCTAACATCTGGCTAACACAGCTAGGTGTTAGTATAGGGCTAACACAACTGGTGTATGGTCAGTGGGCATTAGAATAAGGCTAGCACGTGGTAGTGTATGCGGTTAGCACAGACCTGGAACACGGCTAAGAAATGGTTAACAGTTAACACAGGGCTAACACCTAGATAACAGCAAGATATTAGCACAGAGCTAACATGGCTAGTGTGTAGTTAGCACAGACCTAGGAGAAGGCTCAGGCAGGACTAACACCTGGTAAAGAAAGCTATCCTAGCACATGGCTGTTCCACCAATGGGAAAGGCCATAGAGCGGAGGGGCGTGGCTTCAGGAGGGTTTGATGAGTGAGATAAAGCCATACACACTGTGTTTGTGTGCATGAATTAAGTGTGTGTGTGTTAGTGTATGTGTGTGTGTGTGTGTTTGTGAGAGAGAGAGTGTGTAACATTGCAGGGATTTGCACTCTAGTGATTCACCTCAGCAAGACGTCCGCCCACACACACACAGACACACACACACACAGACACACACACATGCATTGCACTGCCATTTGAAATAGTGGGTCAGATTAGTTTCCATGTAGCTTCACCAACCAACCAAACTGTATTTTTCTTTAAAGGAACAGGGATGTTGTAAAGTATTTTTGTACAAATTTAATACTTTGGTAGCATGACGTTCCTGGTGTTTGTCCTGTCGGGCTCCACTGCTCCTCCACCCCCCTTTGTATGGACAACTACTGAGCAACAATAAAGATGAAGACCTGCTGGGAGCAAAGGACTCCATGTTTCATTTCAAATAAACACACAACACACCAATACTGTCTCTTATTTACATATTTACATATTTACTACACTCAACAACAAATTGCTTATAAAACTTTTCAGTCAAGCTGTAAATGTTTGTAACCATAAAAAAAAACTAAGAAATATGAACTGATTATAAAAATATAACATTGCCTTATATTTTTATTTTGTTATCTTTATTTTCTTGTTTTGTTCAAATCAAGCAGGTAGATGCAGTCATGGAGATTTTTGACTTTGGTAAAACTTACAATGCAGTGTTAAAGTACTGCATTCATAATTTACTCAAGTAAAAAAGTATTATCTGAACCATAGCCTTATGTTAAATTATAATGACAGCTTAATTATATGTTAAATATAGTCTGAATTGATCATTTAAGTACCTCTGAAATGCCTCTGAGATGTAATGGAGTACAAGTATAATGTTGCAGAAAAGATATAAGAATAAGACAATAACAATGATATCAGAATTATTATGTGAATACAAATAATAGTGGTTTGATTTATTTAGCAATAGTTAACGTTTAAATTAAACCGGATGTGACGTCCCGCTCAGCGCTCGACTCTCCTGTCTGCTGGGTCAGAGTTCGCCATCTTTGGAATCCTCGGCGCTCGGTGAGTCGGTGATGGATTAGTTGGGTCTGTCCTCCGGTGTGTTGTCGCTGTTCGCACCTGCTTCTGTTTCTCCACGGGTTTTCTGCAGCTTTTCGCCTCCAGCCAACCGGCGAAAACATTAACCGACCTCTCTGCTGGATAAATAAAGGCCGAGCCCGACAGGAAGCATGTCCACCGCCCTGGAGAGCTACATTAACCGTATCCTGCTGCCGCCGCTAGCCGGCTAACATGCTAACTGCCCGTCTGGATGAATGAACAAATGCTAGTTAGCTTAGCGGTCAAGCTAGGAGGGATGTTTAGTTGTGTATGATCTTAGGGTTGTGTAGCTGTGATCAGCGGTGCAGGAGTGTAGTTAGAGTCAGCAGCACGGTGACTTGCTTTGACACAATTTAATGTTAATTGAATGATTTTGTTCAGAGAAGTGTGTTGTTGCTTTAACTCGCTGTACTCAGGTACTGTGGCCATCGTCACCTCAGACGGAAGGATGATTGTGGTGAGTTTATAAACATCCTCCATACTTCCTGTGTGTGTGTCTTTGCATTGGAATCAGTCAGTGCATTGATTGATTGATCAGCTGTATAATAATAGATGCTAGTGTCGACACTGTTTGAGATACGTTCAGATGAACTTGTTTTTCTGAACTGGCAACTTCAGCTTGAATTCATCACACGTTGCTTGCACTGAAAGCCTTTATGAAGTTCTAATTGCTCTCTTTTCTCATTAGAATATACACATTTGATTGTTTTTGGAGTCAAGCTCGAGTTACAGGAGACATTTGTTCAGCTCAGGACAGATGGTTCTTTCTTTCAATGAGTCGTCTATGAAATGTCAGAGATCAGTGACAAATGCTCATCACAGTTTCCAGAGCACAAGCTGGTGTCTTCAAATGTCTCTTTTTGTCTGACCATCATTTCTCAACACAAACACATTCAGTTTTACTAACATACAAGAAGAAAACCAGCAATTAAAAAAAAAACTAGCATTTTTAGTATTTTTAATCGGGTTCTGTTCTGCTGTCAACACCTCAAGTGTGTGTGTGTGTGTGTGTGTGTGTGTGTGTTTTCAGGGCACTCTGAAGGGCTTCGATCAGACCATCAACCTGATCCTGGATGAGAGTCATGAGCGGGTGTTCAGCTCCAGTCAGGGGGTGGAGCAGGTGGTGCTGGGACTCTACATCGTCAGAGGAGACAACGTGTGAGTGACTGTTTACTATTCAGATTTATTCAGGTCATTTACTTCAGTAAAAGTACTATTACCACACTGTCAAAATACTTTGCTACAAGTCCTGTATTGAAAACGTTGCTTCAGTAAAGGTCTACTAAATGTAAATGTTCTACTGTTGTATTATTAGAAATGTTTCTACACAAAAAATGACAATTATGAATGACTCAATTATCAAAATAGTTGATATTTAGTTTCCTGGCAGTCAACAGTGACAGTGACAGTCGTTAGTTGCAGCTCTTCATCAATGAATATCCAACTGATCCATTGATCATTCGTGTGCACCTGTGGGTGTTTCAGGGCGGTGATCGGAGAGATCGACGAGGAGACAGACTCCACTCTGGATTTAGGAAACATCAGAGCCGAACCGCTCAACTCTGTCGTCCACTGACCTTTGACCCCGGCTTTCTGTGTCCATTTGAACAGATGACAATGTGACTCTGTGTGTGTTGCAGGAGTCTGTTTCCAGAGCAGGTTTATTGAGTTATTGTCGTTAAATAAAACCGAAAGTGATAAAGCTGGATCCAGAGACCTCAGTGAACCATCTTCTACTAACAGACTCCTGAACTGACATGTTTTTGTTTGTATTGTTTTTTATAAATAAAGAAGTGAATTGTTGGAGTTGTTAGAGTAACTTTTTTATGCCTGGAGTCAGTTTTTCTCAGATTGAAATTGTTTAATAAAGTTTCAATTCTCATATTTTGACAAAACCTGTTTGTTTCCTTTGTTGGAAGAAAAGTAATTCCATGCCAAATCACCAGATTTGACCAGAGAAAGTTCCCGACTGACCATCTCAGATTTTGTTCTTTATTATTATTATTATTATTATTATTTTAATGTTTTTATTACTAATAACTGCTGTGCAAAATTTTAGGCCAATATCTCCACTACAACATCTCCACACGACATGCATGTGGACCACTAAAAAACGCTGATGTATACTATGCTTTTTTTAGGTGAATTATTTGTATGTTACAAATTGACTTTAAAACTACTCAGAACCAGTGAAGGTTTAATGCTCACCATGAAAATGTTGTTTTTTGGGGGTATTTTCATATGAGCCATATTTGCCCTGCCATAAATATGCAAAAATGTCACCTACAGAGCTCTCCTGTGTATAGAGCCTCATTCTATCAAAGAATCATGTGTGAAGATTTGAACCGTTTAGTGCAGGGGTGGGCAAACTTTTTGGCTCAGGAGCCACATTGACTTTTAAAAATTGACAGAGGGGCCAGACCAGCACCCAATGCATACATATTGAACATAAACGAAAAAAGCATTACAGTATTTATTGTAAACAACTAATTACATTCGCTTTAGTGGGAACAGTGGTGTTGATTTTTTTGCCAGTGCATCAAAGTCTGGTTTTAGTTTTGTTGTGGCAAGTCTCAGAACAGATCTGAGGTGTTCATCATTCAACTGGGATCTATGGGGTGCTTTGACCAAAAGTCTGTTCACACACATAAGTAGAGCCAAACAACACCAGCATCCTCTGTGCCATCGTTTGGATGTTTGGAAAATGTGGCTGTGCTTAATAAAGCATAAAAGTCATCAGTTTAAGAGAGTTGAACTTCTCTTTTAAGACAGTGTCATTCTGAAGATCAATCAATCAATTCCAACTGCAACTCCTGTCACCTATTTCAGCGCCGGCGTTTACTCTGTCCACTTTTTTTTTCTGCGTCAATCTTCTCCAGGCACGTCGCGGCAGCGTAGTGCTGTCTCGGGAGCCAGTCGTATTCACACGAGATCACAACAAGTTCAATTTATTGCAGTCATAGTTAGTATAGTAGTTTGCCCACCTCTGTTTTAGTGTGAACAGTTCAAAAGTTATTAGCCATCAAAGTATGGATATTTGATTGTAACACTGGTTTGTATGCTAAATATGAGGCCACGCCCCCTTTTTGAAGGCTTAATATCTCCGAAACTAGTGGACGTATTGGCCTGAAAGTTTGCACAGCAGCTATTAGTAACAAGGACATTGAAATAAATAAATATGAAGCAAATCTGAGATGGTGCAAAAAATTCACCTAAAAAAATGACATACTATACATCAGCGTTTTTTAG
>JBBMOC010000138.1:215849-310849 GCA_037975185.1 Centropyge bicolor
TTCCATTTTTAGGGGCCTATATATGAGAAAGTATCATTTCTGTCACAGATATAACTTGTTTTCCTCATAGTACTATAACATGTCTCATATATTAAAAAGAATAGATGGTCAGTCAGGAGACTTCTGGTGATTTGTCACGGACTTACCCAGAAGTATTCCACCACCTTGCAGAAAATAACATAAGAAAACTAACCTTTGTGTAAATGTTGGAAGATATTTTGTGAATTTCCTCACTGTGGGATGAATAAAGGTTTATCTTATGTCCTCACGTTCTTTTCACCAGATCTACAGTTACTGTCTGTCTCTACAGAAACACTCGACCAATCCAGCTTCTACTACATTAAATACATGAACAAGTTAACAAACCTACAAAACCGTGGCTCACAAACATGTTGTGTTCAGGACCACCCACCAAGTCAGGAGAATTGACAACAGTCTCTCATCAAATCTTTTTATTCATGTCAGCAGGAAGCAGAGCAGCAGCAGTTTGTTAATGAAGCAGCAGTGATTGGAGGTAATTTATTCACATGTCATCAGTTCTACAGGCAGACCAGTCGTTCTGTCGCTTCCGTCTTTTACATGAACATTTCAGTCTGTCTCAGCATTTACTCAAGTACTGTACTTAACTAGACATTTGAGGCACTTCTGCTACTTTAGCAAACTCTGTGCAAAGGGCGCCGCTGACGACCTTTTGACTCTGCCGTTTTGTCTTTCGCCATCTTAAGCAGCGTATCGGCCGGCGACAGGACGAGACTGGAGAAAGTGATGTGAAGGCCAGCTCTGCCCTGGTGGGAGAGAGGAGGAGGATGGAGACTGACCGCCGCCCCCTGCAGGACCCTGAAGGAGCGGTAACGCAGGTCTCTCCTTCTTCAGACTCGACCAGCTGCTCTGCTCCCAGCAGGCCATGCTCCTGATTATGTCACTGCGCTTTCTGACATCATCGCTGTTCAGTATCTCATTCTGTGCAATAGTTCATTTCATTTCATCTCAATTCATCCTGTTCAACAATACTTGTTTATTTCTTATAGTTAAACTGTCAGTACTTTTATTATAGTTAAAGTATTAATAAGAGTTAAGAGTTAAATTGTTAGTAGTTTGTAGTTAGTAGTTTTTTATACTTCTCTTGTTTATACTGTTCATCTACTATTGATCTTGCTGCTGTAACACTGTAAATTTCCTCGTTGTGGGACTAATAAAGAAATTTCTTATCTGACCTTCTCCTTCATGTCAGAGGAAAACATTGGTCTCTTTACGCCACCACATTTCTTTCCATGATCCCTGAGGGGAAAATTCACAAGCTGCCTCACAGTGAGTAAAGTTATTCAAATGAGCTCCACCTTCACATTAATGTTTCAATAATTACAATCCAACCTAATAATTCTCAAGTGGCAAGTAACAACAGGAGTTTAGAAATCACACGCTGCTACTGGTGGTTTGTTATTGTTGTGTTTGAGTTAATGAGAGACAGTGTGACAACGTGCGTTACTGAGGCAGAAGAAGTTCTTTCACTAAAGTCTGAGTGTGTTGTGTTTGGGTGTCATCATGTGATCCCAGAGTCAGAGCGTTCTGCAGCCGAGCGATCTGCGCTGGAGTCGGAGCCGGATCCTCAAAATGCAGCTGCAGCCAGGTGACGCCTGAAAAGACAACAGACGAAACCAACAGGGTGAGAAGTTTAACCGGACCGCCCCTGAACTCACCACCATCAGCCTCTCACCTTTCTGGACCCTCTGACCCAGGGACACCTGTAGCTCCGCCCCCACGCTGTGATTGACAGGTTCTCCGGCCTTCGATCGTCCCGCCCCCAATTTATGAAGAACTTCAGCTAAAACCAAACCATCAACATCCACAACGACGCCTGCAGAGACACAAAGGGAAAGTTCAGCCTCAAGAGTGATTCATCATTAATGTTGATCAATGTTAACAAACTAACTGATCAGGGGGTTTTTCAGCTCCTTTAACGTCCCATTTTTTTTATTGAAAATGTCATTTTTAAAATCATCCAGCAGCTGAACCTTTATAACCTGGTCAACATTGTGTTTGTGTTCATGTAAATTCAGCCTGCTGCTGAACAGAGACTTTGATAATGGCATCCATTTACATAAATATGAATGTAAGTAATCACAAATGTGAGTAAGTAAATATATAAGTACACAAGTAAAAACACAGTAAAGACACAAGTGTCTAAGTATATTGATTGAATTGATAAAGACGAATAGTTTTCGAGAGTGTCGCTCATTTCTGTGTGGTCGTTTTTATTTCTACCATCAGCAGAAGTCTTCAGCTCCATCTGATGCTCAGATTTTCTCAGGACCCTGAAGTAATCTGTGTGGGCGGAGCATAGCAGGCGAGCCGTCTCATTGGTCACTCCCTGAGCCTCCATCATGGCCTGGAACTTTGACAGAGCAGCTCCACCAATCACAGCATCGGAAATCTGTCTCCTGCCCTCTGATAGGTCAGACACCAAGCCAGTCATCAGCAGCAGCACGCCGCCTGCAAAAAACAGCAACAAACTTATGACAATGTTTATTTTATTGACAATTTAGAATAAAAACAATGTTAGTTTTATTAAACAAAAAGTTAAAATAAAATTAACCTTTTTCCTGTTATAAATTTTCCAGTTACAGCAAATGAATTGGCAGTTTATTTGTCTCATTCCTCCACAGTAATGATGATGATTAGGAATTTAAATTGACTTAGATTTGAGTGAAGTTTGGTTGATGAGGCTTCAGACGAGCTGCTGATGAAGCTAAGCTAAGATAAGCTAAGGTAAGATATCTGTTATTGATCCCCCTCAGGAGAAATGTACTTGTTGCAGCAGCAGAACAGGTGAATCAAAGAACAGTGAGTCAAAAATAAATACAAATAAAGTGGATAAGTTAAAAATAAGGCAGCAATAACAAAAAATAAAGTGTCAATAGTAGCTGCAGCCATCTGGACAGAAGCTTGAAGCTAAGGTTTGTTAGCAGAGTTAGCATTGCTGAGCTATATATCTATATAGCTGTTGAACTGAATTTAGTATTTTGAATATTGGACACTTTATAAACCCCCCAAAAAACTCATGATCTTTGGGAATTTAGACTATAAATCCAGATGGAACAGACCAGGAAGTTCGGTGGACAAAGTGACGTCGTTACCCAGAGTTGTGACCAGCTCCATCAGGTCGTCGGCTCCGTTTCCCTTCAGCGTCTCCAGAGACTCGATCACCTCCAGACTGTTGCCCACGCAGCGGCCGATGGTCCCGTCCATGCAGCTGAGCGCCGCCGCCGTACGCATGCCCAGACGGTTTCCTACGCTCACCTGAAACCACACCCACAGCCGCCGTCATCAGGAGCAGTTTGTACAACCTGCTAAAGGTTTGCTCCTCACGGCAACTTCCTCTAGAAACATTTTCACTTACGTCATTGTCCAGGGACCAAAAATCAAAACACTACTGTTGCATTCAAGGACACTCTAAGACCTGCAAGTGTTGCACTGACAAACAAATATTCTTAAACAGTTTGTTTCACACAGCGGTTGTTCTTACTAATAACTGTGCCAGTTCTTTCGCACTGTCCAGGTCTTTATACAGAGCAGCTCGTCCAAACTTCACATCCAGCACCAGAGCAGACAGAGACTCGGCTCCTTTCTTTGAGATGATAGAACCTGAAACAACGAGCACACATTGAAGATCATAGCTAACGCTCAGAGCTGCTGCAGCTGTGACACCAGGTCAGTACCAGTGACACCAGGTCAGTACCAGTGATACCAGGTCAGTACCAGTGACACCAGGTCAGTACCAGTGATACCAGGTCAGTACCAGTGATCAGAGGTAAGCTGTCCACAGTGTTGGTGGCGTCTCGGAGAGCGTACAGGATTCGATCTGCAGGAACCAGCGCCTCAGTCTGACCCACAATGCAACAGCCCACTGAGTCCAGGATCTCCAGAATCTGCACAGTCAGCACATTATAACTATTTATTAATGCAGGACAGAAGTCATCATTGTGACCTGTGTTATGGTTGTTCTGGACACAGTTGTGCCTCACACATCTTATTGTTCACCTGTGCTGCCGATTGATAGATGCTGAATCCTGGAATCGATTCCAGTTTGTCCAGAGTTCCTCCTGTGTGGGCTAAGCCCCGCCCACTGATCATAGGCACCTGTCAGACACACACCTGAGGTTATGACATCATCAAACCAATGACTGTCTCAGCAGGTGCCGTGTGTGTGCAGGTGTGTTTACCTTACAGCCGCAGGCAGCTAGCGCCGGCGCTAACACCAGACTGACTTTGTCTCCCACTCCTCCTGTTGAGTGTTTGTCAACCACCAGCCCCGCCCACTCGTTTGGCCATGACATCACTTCCCCTGATGACATCATCTCCCTGGTCAGGGTCTCAATCTCCGTGTCGATCATTCCCTTCTGCCAGATGGCCATGAGCATGGCCCCTGGACGGACACAACGCAGGCCATGAAGTGACGTCAGGAGAGCGTCTGAGTGTTTGAGTTGGACTGTCTGTACCTGTCTGGGCGTCCTGGATGGTTTGGTTTGCCACAGTCTGGATGAAGGTTCTGATCTCTTCATCACTCAGGGCTCCTCCGTCCCTCTTCTTCTTGATCAGATCTGGGATTGACAGCATGTCGGTCTGGAGACGAGAGTCGGGAATTAAAGCACTGTTTGTGCCAGAAGGATGCATCACGGCCACTTTTTAATTCTTGAGAAAATTACCCACTTTTTTACTCAATAAGAAACAGAAGAAGGCGACCGGATCACTTTGTGAACAGAGATCAGTTACTATATATTACTGTTTATTTACAGTGTAAACATCTACCTCATAAACTCCTTCATTTAAACCGACTTTAACAGTGATGAAGTACTTCGATCCTTCAGGGAAAGTACTAATGCCACACTGTAAAAATACTCCAAACCTTACTCAAGTAAAAGTATGTAAGTATTATCAGCAAAGTGTACTTAAAGTGTGAGAAGTGAAAGTACTCGTAGTGAAGTAAAATGTTTCCTGTCATTTTTCTAAACTAAGGTCAGTTCCTGTTGGACAGAGAGAGAGAGAGAGAGAGAGAGAGAGAGAGAGAGAGAGAGAGAGAGGACGCTCTCGTTTTTCGAGTTGTTTCACATTCTTACAAAAAAGCTTCAATGTGTCTGTGTCCTTCTCCTGCTGCAGATGTTGAAGCTCATCTGAACAACTTTATATCCTGTCTCTCTCATCAGACTCTATCAGATCATCATGTGTCTGTAGCCTGGTCGTCCTGTGAGAACCACGTATCTCTACAAAGCTCCATCAGAGAAACAGCCTGGTTTCAGTTTTGAGTCGACGACTTTGGATCCAAAAGGCTTTTTAAAGAGTTGATTGAGCTTCAGAAGCCAAGAGGAAGTGTTAGTCAGACTGATGTCAATCATGGACAACCCTGCTGCTGCAACAAGTGAACTTCCCCTGAGGTGGGTCAGAAAACCTTAAAGGAAAACTTCATCCTTCACTTTATCACAAACATTCAACACAAAAGATAAAATATTCCTTCATCGTCCCTCAGTGGGGAAAATTCACTGTCGGGCAGCAAAGACACTGGAGCAGTTAGACAGTTATAAACAGTAAAGAATCAAGCAGAGGTCAAAAAGGATTTAACAGCCTAATGACCGTTAAAAATATTAACACCTGTACTAAAGAAATACAATAATTATCAACACTTTAATTAGGCTAAAAAGACGTATTAACAGCCAATTTACATGAGACTTTTTACAGGAAACATCTGGAGATACGTGGTTTTCACTGGACTGGAAACGGTCATATGGAAAGTAACTGTGTGAAGCCAGAAATAGAACATTACCAGAAATGTGGAGGAGTAGAAGAATAACTAGTCAACTGAAAATGAGTTACTTTGCAACACTGATTAACAAAACCACAGAAACTGAAACAAAACGATGTGACCGAGCAGACAAAACACACACACACACACACACACACACACACACACACAGAGTGTCATACCTGCTCTGGTGTTTTCAGTTCACTCACTTCTATCGATCCTGCAGCTCAACTTTAAGCAACCTGTTGGTCAACGGTGGAGAGGAATGGGGGGGGGGGGTTGAACAGCCAATAAGAATTCAGCCTGGTTTACTCAGAGTCTCCAGAGTAAACCAGACGAGCCAATCAGGTTCTGAGTGTGTTGGTTTGTCTCTCAGGTTAATGTCATGTGTTTCTGCATAATTTATACATTTAATTTTGATATTTTAGGTAAATTTTGCTGATAAAACTTTTGTAATTTTACTTTACTTACTTATACTGAAGTATTTTTATACTATGGTGTTTACTAAATTGAGCAAAAACCCTCCATCTTGTAATCTGTCAAAAGCCAATTTCAAACTCTTCCTTTAAACCTGGTGATCATGACTTTATTGTCTTATCTAAGATGTTAGTTTATCTCGAGTTTGTATCATTTCCTTTAAGGTGTTTGTCTCTAAATTGAAGTGAAACTCGTCATTCATTAACTCAGCTTTCAGATCTAGTGTCCAAACAAGGTGAGAGGTCATAAACCTGTTGACTCTGTGCTAAACTGAGAGCTCTTAATGTGAAAGAACCACACAGGAAGCAGAGAGTTAACTTTGTAATAAATGACAGTTTATTATAAAGATTACAATCTGTTGCGTTGCAGAGCTCATCAGTTGTCATTGTGTGCTCTTCAGTTTTTAGAAAAGGGAAGAAAAAACTACAAGTACACACACGCCACTCACTCCAGAAGAAACTACAAACATACTGTAAAAAGAGGAAGCTAGAAATGAGGAGGAGGAGGAGGGGGAGGAGGAGGGGAACCATAAAACCATTATAACCAGGTGAATATCAGGAGAAGGAAGGTTTGACACGCAGGTTAGAAAGCCGGGATTCTCAGCCAATCAGCAGGAAGCTGAGGCGTTACCATGGTGAAGCCAGTCGAAAGTGTCAAGACGCTGCGGCAGCCATTTTGGTTCTTTATTCCATCTTTAATCCGATGGTTGTGGCTCTCTTCTGTCTGACCTTTAGGCCTTTCTGTCTCCATCTTACAGTCTGATCGCTGTTAATTAGCAGTGGAAGAAATGTTCAGTCACTTCAGTAAAAGTAGCAATACCACAGTATAAAAATACTCTATCACAAGTTAAAGTCCTACATTCAAAACTTTACTCAAGTAAAAGTACAGGAGTACTGGCAACAAAATGTACTTAAAGTATCAAAAGTAAAAATACTCATGATGCAGTAGGCGACCGCTGTCACTGTTACAGTATTAATATTATTGGATCTTTATTGATGTATTAATACATACGAGGTTCTTTAACGTTGTAGTTGGTGCAGGTGGAGCTAATTCTAACTACTTCTTACACTTTGGGTCGATTACATTTAATAAAAAAAGATCAGCGATTTTGTATATTCAAAATCATAATTGGAAAAGTAACTATAGCTCTTAAATAAATGTAGTGAAGTAAAAAGTACTAACTCTGAAATACAGTAGAGTAGAATTAAACTAGCATAATGTAAAGTACAAGTAAGTCCTGCACTTGAGTAAATGTATTCAGTCTTTCAACCACTGCTAATCAGCCCAGTATTTCTTTTCCAAACAAACCACTAGTGATTGGAATGAAAGTTGTTTTCAGCGCCTCCTTCAAGTTTTGTAAAATAATGTTCTGCAACAAAAGTCTCCTGGATGTTGTAACATGCTCTTGGTTTTATGAACTATAGGCTCTAACTGTTCAGTCGCATCAGCTTTAATTATTTCAGTAACTGAATGATCATGTTTTTTCTGTCATTTGGTCAAAGATAGAAATCGAGTGTTTCCACTAAAGGAGCTTAGATCCATGTGGTCACCTCGAACCTTCAGGAGAATCAAAGTGACAGTGATTCGACTGGTGACGGACAGAAGGCTGGACTTTAGGGAAAAAGAAAGGAACTACTTTCCCCAGCGGAGGAACATCGCTGACCTCACTTCATGTCACTGATGAGCTCTTTAGCAGCAGGTTTGCTGGTAGTGTTTCTGATTGGCTGAGAAATCCAACAACAAATGAATGACCTCTATGTCTATATCAGAGGGATTCCCAGTGGGGACCTGAGGTCAGAGGTTAAGAGGTCACATGGCCTCTCTATCGCTGATATTGTCACACTGCAGAGAGAACAGCCTGCGTCTTTCTGCGACTCTGTACAGTAGACTCTAGTCCATAATAATATATACTATATATACAGTATATATATATCTGATGAATGCGATGTTCACTCAGTGTAAACAGCTCTTTACCTGTGAGACCAAACCTGACAGATAAATTACTGAAGAGATGCTTTGACTGTTTTTACAGAGCAGAAGGATTCTTGATTTGTTGCTCTCTGAAGTTGAACCTGCCTAAACTGTTACGAACTGTCACAAAACGCATGTTAGAATAAGTATAAGTAGATAGTCAGAGAGATAACTTGATAAACTTCTTGATACTTGATGATGATGAATCATAAATTCAACACTGTTTTCAGTCCAAACGTCTGGTGACTGTGACGTTCTGAACGTAACTCGGTTGTGTTGTTAGCAGTGATGAGATCCTGCCCACCCAAACAGCTGGTTTTGTATTTAAAATCTCAGATTGTCCTTCAGCTCACTTGTTTTCAAACTTTAATATTTTAAGATTTTTGATTGTTAAACATCTGATGTGTAGCTGTTTACAAAGACTGAAGACGACGTGTAGATAAAGACTTTACAGACTACAGCCTACTAAAATATTACTGCATACATTTTGGTGTCTACTATACTTTATATTTTACACTATAGCTACATTATTCTATCATAATATATATTATACAGACTATGAAGTCTACTGTAATGTGCTGTACACAGACTTTACATTCGACACCTCTGTGCTTTGGGATCCATGACTGTGGCTCGACTCGTGTTCGGGAACTTTAGTCAGATAAACTCTGTACTGTGGTTGTTGAGGAAACAGGCACTGGAACGTTGATTGTGCTTCAGACCGAGTGGACAAACTATCATGTGGAGAATGTTGTCAAATGTTATCAAACTTAATAAGTTCACTGTGTGATATTAAGAAACGAGGGAGATGTAGCAGCAGTAACAAGCAGCTCCAGCCATTGAAAACACATTCAAGTGCTGTTAAAGTCACCAATTCACAAAACATCATTAACTCGGCTTCACAATTCCAACGTCAAGGTTCAAAGTGACGTCAGAGTTGTCTTGTTTACGTGCAGTTTCTTGTTTGTTGTTCAGGTCTAGAAAGGAAATTAAATAGAATTGAGAACTGGCTTTAGCAGCAGTTAGCATTGTCCAACAGAACTCAGCTGGACAGATTCAACTGTCTGGCTAACAAACAAGATACAACACGTAAATCAGACAGTTGCTTTGTTGGAAGGTGAATTTTTCCACTTCTGATAAAGCGAAGCCAGCAGTTTCCTCCTGCGTCTTTGTGCTAAGCTAGGCTAAACACGTCCTGGATTGATTTCAGTACTGGATGCACAGACACGTCTTCTCATCCATCTCTCCATAAGACGGCGAATGAAGGGACAGTTGTCCACTAATGTTCTGAGGTGTCACTTTCACCCTTTCTGTCAAATTGCCTGGACATTGGAGAATCTTGAAATTTCATGGGTCAAATTTAAATCCGACTGAACTCTTCGAGACTTTGTGAGGCTCAGTTTGTGAAAAGAGGCCAATATGTCCTACATCCAAATAATTGCTGTGTGATCGCATCTTAACTCATGAACATAAATCCTGTGACTTCACATGAAAGCACAGTGAACCATAAGTGGGCAACTCCCTTTATGGCCTGTTTTAGACTCTATATATGGTCTGGAGGAAACTCCACATATGGCAGGGAAGAAATCCCCAGTATGGCAGGGAGGAAACTCCATATATGGCCTGTTCCTGGTGAGTTACCTTTACTGAAAGGTGGTTGTGGCAGGTTCTGCCACGCTCAATTAATTTAGGATTAACACACTAGAGCGAAGGGGGGGTTGAACTATAGATTCCGATGTCGGTGTGAGGGATGTATGGGAGGGGAAGGAGAAAGGTATCGTCTGTACAGATGGCTTTAAACAGATAGCACCATGTACAGTAAGCCCTCAATAAGCAGGTTAGAAACCAGAGAGGTTTACAGTTGGAGCTCCGCTGCAGCTCTCCCTGAAACACACAGCACATCAGCACAAAGTCACACTCATTGACAAATCATTATGAATTCCAAAACATCACCGCAACGACCTTGAAATTCAACTCATTGTCAAATCATAAGGAACTCAAAATCATTTTCCAAACTATTATAAACTCTGTAAGTCGTCACCACCACATTATTATTACTTGTTATTCATAAATTCTAAATGATTGGTATTAAGATAAGAACTCAAAATAAACACAAATTCTTCATGAGTGATATTTGGAAAAAAAAAAAAGTCACAAAAACTTTCTGTAAAAGGACGAAGAAACATCCTCGGCTAATCTCCTGTTGTTAAGGTCGAGACTCCCGTTAGCTCGCTATCGTCCAGCTCTGCTCGCAAAAGTCCAGCTACTCGTCTGGGGAAGCAGAAATGAAGAAAACAACCCGTCTCATTATGTTTGTAATCAGTTTGTCAGATCAGCTCTTTGATCAAAGTTCCTCCACCTGTTCAGATTGGCAGTAAAGCTCAGTGTCCAGCTGCCCTTAGCTTAAATTTCCGTATGCTAACGTAACATAATGTAATGCTGTAGAAAACTGTGTGGATGCTATAAGCTAAATTTGGCAGGGTCTCCAATGCAAAGAGCTTAGATATTATGATTCTGAAAACAGACCTGAAAAGAAAGTTATGGGTATAACAGCTTTGCTACTTCAATATGTTAAGCAACTGTCTTGCTAGCAAGCACTGAATGTTTCCAGCTGTATGTAAAATTTTATGACACTCTATTCCTTTAGTTTATTATCTCCAGCTAACGGATTAGCTTGGCGACTTGTCGAGTTGACTGAGACAAAGAAAATATTGGAAACAATCTTAATGATTGATTAATTGCCAACCCCTTCAAAAAACTCACAAATATAAAAGTGTGCTTGTTTTCGTTTTTTCTTTGTTTTTTTTACTTTTAAATGACATATTTGGTTAGTCAGTATAAACACAAGGCGCTAAACAACAGAGGTCAAACTAAACCTTGGAGCTCTAAAGCAACACTAAAGCTAAATACTGCACACAAACCTTGGTGCTACCAGTTGATCAAAGAGCTGATAAGACAAAAGGTCACCGAGATCACTCGGAGAGCTGGGCTCCATGTTGGTATAAAGGTGTAAAGATTCAGTCACTGCTAAGATATCCTAGTCAAAGAGATGGCCTAGTGTCTGACCAGAGGTCAGGGGTTATGAGGTCACAGTTCAGGATGTCTAGAGGTTAGTTTTCAGAGGTGAGGGGTCAAGTGGAACCATCCAGCAGCTGTCTGAGGGCCCTCTCGATGTTAATTCGGTGTCCCAGTCTGGTGACGCCCAGCTCCACGTAGTCATCTTTGGTGAGGGCGGGGAGATGGGAGCCTTCGATCTCGTGCTCCTGGAAGCGCTGGCGGTGTTCGGCCAGGCCCACACTCTCCAGCCAGTCACCCACATCATATTTATTCCACAGGTTGAGGGGCCGCTGCCTCCATGGCCGAAGGGCCAACAGGGGCCCGCTGAGAACTGGGGAGGGGCAGGGAGAGGCGTGAGGTGAAGGTGAGGGTGAACGGGACCTGGTTCGTGCGCTGGCACTTCGCATCACAAACCGAACCTCCTTTGGTTCTGAGGGCAGACTGAGACTGGACGACTTCAGGATGGTTAGACCGCGACCCGAGCTCAGATCTGGCCTTTCAGAGCCGGAGGAGGCAAGTCCCATTGACCTATCAGATGGAGAGGGAGAGGGGGAGGGGCTCCGGCGGGTGACAGGGTAGCGGCTTCCTGGTCGGACTGTGTAGCTGGCGCCGTATCCTCGCTGGGAGATGGTGTGGAGTTCACCAAGACTAGAGAACAACCTGCAACACAGTAATCAGTATATCAGCAAACATCTGTTACCACAGTTATCAGTTGGTGTCTCTGAATGGAGTTAATTGACCCTTCGTTAAGCGTTGCTCCCCTTAGTCACTGTTGTTACACCTGTTAAGGCAGAAACGTGCAGTTCACAGTGATAACCGCAGCAGATTTAACTCAAAATTCGTAGAAAATTTAGAACCAACACATTTCGAAACAGCAGAGGACAAAAGATTGGGTTTTTTTGGCTGAAATCACTGCTGATTTTCTGAGCTATACCTAGCTAGCTAATCAGTTACTTATTAAACTTTCTCCAGCTAACTCATTTTAAAGCCTGTGAAATGGGTCTTAAATAAACCTATGATGGTCACATCCCTACACCTATAATAAAATTCTAAGACTGAGGCTAATGTGGCTGATTTTTCTGTATGACAAGCTAGTTATCAATAGTATGATACAACAGTATTATAGACAAAATTGTTAGAACTTACTGTTACATCATTTTAGCATAACCCCGTTTGGATGTTTGGACAGTTGCTTTAGGGGGAGGTGTTTAGCAAATGGTCAGTTTTTTAATGCAAAACACGGATAAGATAGTAATTTCAGACATTTAGTAGTTAGTCATCTGTAAAGATGGTGAATGTTAGTTAGTTGTTAGCGGATTAAAATAATCTCTTGGCAATAACGAGAAATGTTTACCAGAGATAAAAACCTACGATTTACTCTCTCCACTGTCCAAACATCTGGAACAACACAAACAACACAAAGATTCTGTTACAATACATGCATACACACTCACGCACATATACGCACACACACAGTAGTACTATTGGGTGAGTAGTACTGTAGTATTTACAATATAAGGCAGTTTGATGTACCTGGCACCTCCTACTGGAGACCTCCGGCCTGGATCAAGAGGACTCGGCTCTTCGCCCAGAGAGTGACTGTCTTTGTTGAGCAGCTGTAGCCGATTAGCGAGATCCAATCCGGACCCCGCCCTGCCGCTCAGCTCAAGTGCTGATGCTGACCGGCTGGTCAGATCCACAGCTGACCCAGACCCCTGACCTCCCAGTGCTGCTGGACGGCCTCCTCCTTCCTCCGGGCTGAGCCCCCGCCGCTCTTCCCCACGGTCGTCCCCACCTCCCCACAGCTTGGACCTCCTCTGGAACAGATAACGTGGCTGTCGGCCACTGGTGGGGGAGGAACAGAGAGGGGAAGAGGGGGAGGACGCAGCAGACGGGAGGAGCTCACTGTCCGATGATTGTTTCAGCAGCGGGTCCCGGAGTGAAGAGCGGCCCCGACCAATAGGTGATCGAAGACGTGGCTTAAGAGCAATTGGGGAGGTGGCAGGGGAGGAGGGGGAAGGGTGAGCAGCCGGAGGGGAGGAGGGGGAAGAAGGAGCAGGAGGGGAAGCCAAGGTGATGGAGGGAGGGAGTGAGCTGGGCGAGGAGGAGCTGTCATGGAGCCGTTCGTCACCTCCTTCTTCCTCATCTCCTCGTCTACCCAGGGATTCAGGACCACTCTCTCCTCCCCCTCCTTCCCCACCTCGCCGTGGCAACAAGGTAAGGGAGGATGGGGGAGGAGGGCCAGGACTAGCGGCAAATGCAGGGGGTGGAGTTACTAGACCAATTCTGCGGAGCTCCTCCCTCGTCTCCTCATCACTGGATGACAACAATGCTGGTGGGAGCGTAACTGTGTAAGCCCCGCCCTCCTCCTCTGAGCTACCAACCGTGAGGCTTCTGCGCCTGTCAATCAGAGCAGAGTGACTCTCATTGGCCAGTGATGGCAAGGGGGTGGGTCTCCAGCGTTCAGGGGAGGGGCCAGCAGGTGATGTCACTCCTCCCTCTGTTTCTGGACGCTCCACCTGTCCATCAGGGAACAAAGGCGGGGTTATTCGCTTATGCCTCAGCTCAGGACTAGTCTGGGGAGTGGTTCGCTTGGTTCGCTGCTCGGGGCTCGTCTGAGGGGTGGTGCGTTTGGATCGTGGCTCGGGGCTGCTCTGTGGCGTGGGAATAGGGGTGCGCTTGTGTCTGCCCTCTGGACTGGCAGCTGGGGTGGGGATGGGCGTGGTGGAGGCAGACACATGTTTTAGTCGAGGCTCCGGACTTGGTGTGCGAGCGGTGAGCGCTCGTTCTCGTGCAGCGAGAGCCAAGGCGAGTGGAGATGAGGGGTCTGAGGAGAGAAGATTAAAGATGGAAGTTTTAGCATGGATGGATTTTCATGCTGTTCTGGTTTTATGGAGTACCTTAAGGCTCTGTTCTAGGTCCCCTTCAGTTGTTTGGAGTACCTCAAGGATTGGTTCCCCAAATTAACTAGTCCAATTTGTGTCATTAACATATTTACAATTTAATGATAAATTTGATAACCTGATACCAAAAAGAATTGATTACTGTAACTTGATTCTTGTCATCAACCCATACAGAATTACAGACTGTGAAATCAGACTGTGAGATCACATATGATGGTGTTTTCAGACTGACCTAGAGGTTTCCCCGTCAGTGGGTGGAGGAAGGTGTGAGGCGTCGGTGAGGGCGACAGAACTGGTGCCGGAGGGGGAAGCTCACCAAGGTCGTCCATTGAATGGCTCTGGGTCAGGAGGGGTGGCACCTGGTTTTCTGACCCAGCTCCCTCCACAGACAGGAAGAGAGACGACCTCCGGCCCTGAACCCGAGCGCGCTCAGAGAGAACCTGCTGCTGGTACAGCTCCGCCCTGCTGGGGCTGCTGGGCGGCTCCAGTTTGGACGGATCATGATCTTTCATACCAAGTCCTGGAGGACAAAAAAAAACAAGGTGTCAGACTGATGGTCAGAAGTCGACAGAATTATATTTGTGTCTCAATCCTGAGATGCATGAAAATGCTCTTTTTAGAACGCACAAGAAAAGAATCATTTAATTTGAGCAAAATTCAAACTCTACTGTAATCAGGTCTGAACAGTCCTAACCCTGCTCCTCAACAGGAAGTTGTTTCAACAAAGGTGACTTCCTCCTCTGTGGCTTGGAAGGTGCAGCCTGTTGTCCCACGTTAGCATAAGGGTTTTCTATTGGTCGTCCCCGGCGGCGTGACAGCGGTGAGTGACCGAGGGCGGGGCTTGTGCTGTGGAGAGACAGCGTGGACGTGTGTGTGGCTGTGTGAAGCGTGTGTGTGGCTGTGTGCGTGGCAGTGTGCAGCGTATGCGTGGCAGCGGCGTGTGCATCAGGCTGCAGTGGTGGCGGTGTGTCCTGCAGGATGATCATCGACCTCGCCTTCCTCTGCCGCTCGGCGTGGGCGTGGCTCCTCGTTGGCGAATCAGAGAGCTCCTGGAGCCTTGGCTCTGCCCCAGGCTTGAAGCTGGACCGGGTCAGCCCCTCCCCCCTGGCCGGGGGAGGAGGGGGAAGGAAGGAAGGGGGAGGGCCTGAGTCGAGGAGGAAGAGCGAGGAGGTGGAGGAGGCAGAGGGAGGAGGTGGTGGAGCAGTTTGAGGAGGAGGAGGGATGAAGCTGTCCGTCAGTGAGGAGCTCCGTGGAAACCTGCTTTCATTGATCAGAGCCGAGATCCTGTCGTCCTCAGGTGTGCCTACCGTGGTAACCATGGAGACATTAAAGGTATTGAAAAAAACGACTTCAAACTACACACATAACTAAAGTATCGCCCAACATTTGTGATTTTAGGGTACATACACACACACACACACACACATATGTACTGTACATATATATATATAAGGGAGATCAGGGGAGGCGGTGGGGAACAGGGGCAAATATCTCAGGAGTCAGGGGAGAGTTAAGGAAAAGGTCCGAAGGGCCATTTGTTCGAGTAATTCTTTATGATTATTATTTATTTAATTTATGTTTAATACTGTGTGTGTGTGTGTGTTTGCATCTCACCGAAGCTCTTGGTTCTGGACATTCCTCGGGGTAAAGCCATGGTGCTCTTCTCTGGAGCTGTGGGGGGCACCAGACCCTGACGCTCAAACAGGGACTGCACACAAACACACAGTTAGTTTGAAATCCTGTGTTTACAGCCTTTCTTTACTTTGTGATATGAGCAAATACAGTTCCATCCAGGAAACTTCAGTTTTGCCTGATCTCATTAGTACAAGGACACTGGTGCCATGCAACTGCCCTGTTGAGGTTAATTCATTAGCTTGGATTGATTTTGCAACCTCTTGTTGGGGTCCCGACCACCAGCTAGGGGAACCATAATGCAAACTCTCCCCCTCCGATCTTCAGAAGTCTCTGAGAGTCGATGTCCTCTGATGGGTGTGGATGATGTTTTGACTTACATTAATCTCAGCCTGTGTGATGCGTCGGCTCGTTGGTCTCTGTTTCACCGTCGCTGCTCTGAAGTCGTCTGACGGGCGGCCCCTTAGAACAACTTCCTGTTGACCCCCGGCCAACATCTCATCCAGTTTCTCTGGAGGGAGGAAACATAAAAACAAGATAAACAAACAAAATAATGAAACACAGCCAATGACATCACAACATGACCAAAACAACAACAACAGGACACCAGTTGTGACGCCATAAAATCGAAACTTCGACATCACGACATCAGTCAGCAGGGACGGAGCCAGGACATACCACAGAGGACCAGTGGTGGAATGTAACTAAGTACGTTTACTCAAATACCGTACTTGATTACATGTTTGAAGCAGTATTTTCTTTTAATGCAAAATATTTTCTACTCTGCAGCATCTCAGTTTCCTTGTATTTTTACTTAAGTAAATGATTTGAACGCTTCGTCCACCACTTCATGTTTAGCGTCCTCAGCTACGACCCTGTCTGACATCACTGAAACATCATCATCCGTCCAGCATCATGCCATCAGAGCAACAGTATCATCAGTGCAACAAATAAAACACATTTAAACAAAAGCCACAGAAACGACAACCACCAACACCATCAGGTCCATGTGACTCACCGATGCGTCTCCTCCTGGCTGCAGACAGAGCAAAGGTCAACAACACACACTCCTACAGTTTGACTAAACTCTGCACTGTTCGTGTGTGTGTGTGTGTGTGTGTGTGTGTGTGTGTGTTTGTTTGTTTTACCTATCTCCTCCAGGTCAGCGGTCATGGACTTGGATCGAAGCGTCAACGAGGTGCTGGGGGCTCGTTTTGGAGGGGGCGGAGCTACAAGACATGAGCCAATCAGATCACAGTTGGAGAGTGAACAGAGACACAACACTGTAGTTTTCTCCTTTTGGTGAGTTCATCATTTCAACCTTAGAACATACAAATGAAAATAGTAGCTAAATAATAAAATAACAAATATAAAATAATATGTATTATAATTATTAGAAGATCTGATCCCAGACATCAGAGTTAAGCCGCTCAGTGCTGCATATACTGCTTTCTAATATACCAGTAGTAGATTTGATTCACTTGTTTGACACACACCTTTCTTCCTGATCAGGTTGGATTCAGATTTTCTGGAGACGGATACGACCTTCATGAGCAGTCGACTTCCACCCTGACGGATCAGAGAGACGACCTGCCGGTGACCCACCTTCACCACGTCAGCACCGTTCACCTGGACGACAGACAGGCAGGTGATGACAGTGAAGAATTCTCACAGAAAGTCTGATGATGCCACACATCACAGGACAGCTCTCACCTCTATGAGGAAGTCCCCGGTCCGTAGCCCCGCCCTCCAGGCCACGCCCCCCTGGTCGACCGACTCCAGGTACTGCAGGGCGGGGAACGCCGGGGTGGGGGCAAACTCCTCGATGGGGGTCTCAGCTTGAAAAGAAGAAGACAGAGGAGAGTGAAACATGTTTGTTTGATTTCAAATCTGTCTATTAACACATGGATTTTTGGATGCTTTGAGGAGATCATTAAAGGAACATTTTGAAATCCAGAGTGGAGGAAAATACCAACAGAACCGCTGATCTTCAGTAATTGAAAGTCCATTTCTAATTTGTATCACTGTGATAATTCTGATGGATGTTGGGGGGTGTCGTCTTGTAAAATTCAGGGAAAAGATGAGACTCTGGATTCAGTTATTATGAAACAACACAGCGAGGAGTTTGAAAGCTCACTGCTCTTCCTCTGAAGACTTCACTCCGTTTTAAATATCTTTCTTTTTTTCTTTCCCAACACCTCCAAACACCCACCACTCCTCCATCCATCCACCCATCCTTTCTACCTTTAGCTCCTCTGAGGACGAAGCCGAATCCCTCGCTCTCTCTCTTCTGCAGCACGGCCGTCTTCTCCTCGATCACGTAGTCACTGACACGCAGAGAGAAAACACTCACGTGTATCATGTTCAGATGGATATAAAGATGTCTCTGGATTCATTTTCCTGCTGTAGATGTTAAATCCTGTTGGCTGCTTTAAACCACAGCAACGAGCATCAGATTCTATGAGATCATCATGTTTGCTGCCTGGTTCTTCATAAATCTTTGAATTCTGTCCTCTACCTACATTTTTGTTGTGTTTCTACACCATTGTTGTTTCTGTCCTCTCTCTCTCTGTACGTACAACTATTCCTGGAAGACGGAGGCCTGATGTCGCTCTTCCTTAGGTTTTTTTTTCACCATTAAAGGTTGTTCTGGAGTTGTTCTTCCTCCAGTCTGAAGGTCTGAGGACAGAAAACCTGACCTGACTTTTTTATATTGCTTTGTAAAGTAATTTGTGCAGTATATTCTGAAAAGTACATGACAATTAAAGTATATTTTAATGAAGAGTAATTTCTGATGTTTTCAGTTGTTGTCCTGTAACGACTATGACCAGCAGCTTCTGTTGCCTTGTCCACTACACAGGTGTTTCTGAAAATGGGTTTTTCTTCCTTTGTTCTCATACAAAAAACATCCCATCCACACTGTTTTAAAAAAATCAGTCAGAGTGAAAGGAGACCTGAAGCACTGTCAAGAGCTTGCCGAACCAACAGGTGGCAATATAACCCTAACCCTACAGCCATGTTGGCCAATCAGAAACCTCAGAAAAAATGATTGCTGGTAGGCTGCCAGGACTGGCACATTGAGGAAAGGGGAATCGTAATTACTGAACAACTTCAGCTTTGAAGGCACAGAACACATATAAAAAGCTATGTTTAAAGAGACACCCATCTGCATGTGGACGAGACCTGTATGTAACATAATGATGTTTCTTGACTATGTGAAGTCATTTTACATGTTTGTGTTGTATTTAGGCCATTAAATTAACCAACAGCCCAGGAGTGTGTGGGATCAGTCAATCACCCGCGACAGGTGCATCAGTGGTGTTTTACCAGCAGGAGGTGTAATGATGGGGCTTTACCTGTAGGAGGTGTAGTTGTCATAGGATCCTACAGTGTAATGTCTGAAGAGTCTCTTTGTGCGGTCCTCCCTGGTCTCTGGAACATTCACATTCATATGGTACATTAATATGTAATAAGTGCTCAGTATAAAAAAAGCACAGTGTCTAACAAACATACATCATAAATTAAATGTCAAAACTCAGTCCAAAATATCTCACACAGTGTATATTTATGTCATTCTTTACCCAGTCGTGGGTCGTATTGTCTCATCTGGACTTCTTCAACACAGTCAGCAGGAAACCAACCAGTTCTTCCTTTAACACTTCCTTCCCAGAATCCTCCTTCACCTATGGACAGAACTGTAGATCCACAACACACAGAGTCAGTCTGAGCACTGCCGATACACACCACACACACAGACCACGGTCTTATAATGACAGCTGTCTGACCTTTGACCCTCTCTCCTCGGTGCAGCTGGATCTCTCCGGCCCCCTGGGGGACGTGGGACCGGGTGGCGATGAAGGTTCGTCCTGGTACAGCGCTGTACAGCCTCCTCTTCCTCATCTGGGGGGTTGGGGGAGGGGAGGCGGGGGGGCTGGTCTCCACATGGCCTCCGCTCGGGCTGGACAGGTAAGAGACAGAAACAGGTTTAACTTTAAAGGACGTCTCATGTCAACTACAACAGAACTAATGTCAACTACTAATTATGCTGTTAAACAATAAGATGTTTAACTATAACTGTGTAAATACACACTAACCCTATGTTGGAGTGGAGTGTGTACCTGAGTCGGCGCGTGTGTCGTCGCAGTGAGTGTGTGTGCGTGTCGTGATGTGTTTCCAGGCTTTGGAGGGAGGGGCCAGGGGAGGAGGCGGGACTTTCCAGAGCATTGTCACTAGCTGAGCGAATCAGAGAGCGAGGAGAAGACAGACCATTTCCAGCCGGCGTCCTGGTCAGGCCGACTCTGCGGCGCTTTGTGTAGGACGGGGTTTCTCTAAAGGGAACTACTTGGGCGCAAATAAACATATATACACACAAACACACACACAAACACACACACAGTTAACTTCACCAGTTACTGTATTACACAGTAGCACTTACACACATATGCACTCTATGTAATGTGTTTATGCTGTCCATCAACTCACCAACGTCAGAGGTTTTGTGGATCTTAATAATTTCTGCAAGATCAAAGTTCCCAGCAATTATCGCCACCTACACACACACACACACACACACAATGAGCCTTCATGCATTATCACAGCAACAACAGCTGGATCACACGTCAGGCTTTTATATGGATCCATTAAAGGGCAGAGATGGCTTCATTCTATGTTTATTTTATTGTCAAAAGACCCAAATCAACAACATGTTGTTTCTCAATAACTTCCTGATGACTTCCTGTCTGTGGCTCTCATCTTCAGGCCCACTGGTTTTCACTGGAGATAGACATCTTTCAAAGCACCTCACAGACATATAGTTTCATGTATAAAGAAGGTCAAACAGGAGGAAACAGTTCATGTGTTGGGGACTATTTTCAGCGGTGGATGAATCCACATGTGGTCTCTCGTGAGTCTTTGGGATGGTGCCTGTTGGTCACCAATTGTCACTCATGTTCTTATGATGACCTGCCTAAATACACAGGATTTGATACCAGCCTGTTTTTTTCCATGTTCTGACCAGTCGACTCCAAGATGGCGCCTGTTCATTCCCATGATAACAGCTACTGTCTTTGTGTTTAGTGCTACAAAAAAATATAAATGGCCGAATATACCAGAGTTCGTTGAAGCTCATCGAACAGGTGACACGTGAAACCATCCGTCCAGACAAAGTGTTTTTTTTATACAGTGTGTATATAAATGTTTGAGTGTAAGCTGCGTTCTGATTCCTACCTGAAAGGCCGTCTGGTTGTTGTAGTTTTTGATGTCTTTATTCGCTCCTCTGAACAGCAGCACTCTGGCACAGCTGTCCTGCAAAACCAGCAACAATTATTTTAATAACTTCAACAGAAACCTGTGAATGAAAACAGACCACACACAGTCTGACAGTAACAGGGCCGAGGAGGGACAGATCTGTTTTATGACCCAAACTCTGGAACTGAGTGTTTGTTTGTTTGTTACCTGGTTGTAGAGAGCACAGAGGTGCAGTGCCGTGTTTCCCGATGCATTCTGGGAACTCATGTCAGCTCCGTAGAACAGCAGGTGCTCCAAGTGCTGCACGTTACCATAGCGACATGCCTGAACTCCCACACACACACACACACACACATATACAAACTCATAATTGTACGGTGCAAGTAATTTCACTGATTGTATGTGTGTATTTGTGTGTGAGTGTGTGTGTGTGTGTGTGTGTGTGTGTGTGTGTGTGTGTGCGTGCGTATGTGTGTTTATGTATTTGTGTCTTTCTCAGTCTGTGTGTGTGTGTTTGTCACCTGGTGGATTTCCTGCCACCCGTTCTCATCAGTCATCCCTGCAACAATGACAACAAGATTTCTTTCAGCTGTGAAGTGTTTTTCTCACAAAAGACAAACAAAATCCATCAATAACAAAAGCAGTGATGTTTAAAACACAGCGGTGAAGCTGGACCACACACACACACACACACACACACACACACACACACACACACACACACACACACACACACAGGTGCAGGATGAGTCTCTGGACTGACCCTGCGGGCCTCCGTACCTATAGTGGCGTGGTCCTGCAGCAGCAGCTCGCAGCAGTAGGGGGCGCCGCCCACCATGGCAGAGTGATAGAGCGGCGTCAGGCCTCTGCTGTCCTTGTAGTCCGGAGACGCTCCGAGGTCCAGCAGGGTCTGAGGACCGGGACAGGACAGACCAGTGTTCAGTGAAGTGATAATGAGAAAAAGGAATTTAAAGAAAAAAGATCACAGGAGAATTTGTATTCATCCATGAAGTAAAACTGTTAAGTTAGAAGGTTAATGAACACAAAATGTCAGGGTGATATCGCCCCCTAGAGGCTGCAGCATTCTTTGCCTTTAAACTTGTGTGTTTGATGAACCATAATTATTGATGCATTCATGTGTTCATCATTAATATCAGAGCTGGAAAAGGTGAAGCTAATAATGGACCAACACATTTTACATCATTTCTATCTGATTATGTTTTCACTGCAGTCTTTTGCTCCTGACAGTAACAGACAGTGTGGTGTTCTCACGGTGAGCGAGGCGCTGTTCCTGCAGAGCACGGCTCGGTGCAGAGCGGTGATGCCGTCTCTGGTCCTGAAGTCCAGGTGAGCTCCTCCGCTGCGCAGGACTTTAATCAGCTCACAGCTCTCCTCCAGCTGGACGGCCAGCGTCAGAGGACACTCTGAGACACAAGCAGCCAAAGCAAACAACGTATTATTGTTCCACAAGAAATCCAATAAACACACTGTCTGTTCTGTCCAGCTGAAAACACCCAGGGCTCGTCTGCACTGGTTTTTATGGGAATGAGGGGATTTTAATTACCTGAGGACGAGACACATTTCATATAATGGATTCATTTTTGGTTGTTTTTACTTTGTGAACTCCCCCAATGTGGGATGAATAACGTAATATCTCACTGATTCTCGATTCAACACATTTAAATTCATCATTTACAAGATGAAACATACAGTAAAATATCTTTAAACAGATGAGTAAAAAAGATGATATAGATTCTACTGGACATCTAACATGGGGTCAGACAACAGAAACATAATGACATTGTTTGAGTGTTTGATGGTCGTGTGTGTGTGTGTGTGTGTGTGTGTGTGTGTGTGTGTGTGTGTGTGTGTGTGTGTGTGTGTGTGTGTGGGCGCTCACCCCCGCTGTCAGAGTCATGGAAGTTGGGGTCCAGGCCCTTTTCCAGCCATTTGGAAACCTTCTCCACATTCTTCTGATGCACATGTTCCATAAAGCGCTTCAGGTTGGCCTGAAAACACATCAACATCCTGCACTGAACAAACAGCACAGCTACAAAACCTCTGAACATCAAATATCCTCAGAATCTCTTTCTCATGAGAAATGATGAATGTACCTTGGTGTGTAGCTTGGCCAGCTGCTTATCGTCCACGTAGCTCTGCGTGTAAATTCTCCTCTTATAACGAAACTGTGGAACCAAAGGTTAAAGGTCAGCGCTGGTTTGTTCTGATACAAAGGATGCTGACTCAGACGTATGAGCTGTCGAACGCAGGATCTAAACCGAGGTTCCGTACCTCCAGGTATGGGATGGGCGTGATGGGAGGGAGAGGATACTCCTTCAGCAGCCGCTCCTCGTCCAGAAACTTTCCGGCTCGGCCGTTGAACGCCGGCTGGAAGAGACCATAGTTCAAAACATCCGACAGAGACTGAGTCAACGTCACCAGAACCCTCTGCTTACTGGTCCAAACTGGTAACTCTGGGTCCAACCGCAAACACTTCTGAGAGAGCCAGAGACAGAGAAACAGACAGACAGAGAAAGAGACAGACAGACAGACAGACACACAGGTTTGTCCTGCTGATTCATTCATGTCGTTTCTTTATCCTCTCCTCATATATAGTTATATACAGTACATGTAGACTGTATATTTATATATATGTGTGTTACCGTCTGCTGCAGGTCCGGGATGCCAATGCGAACGACAATGCTGTTTCCAGGGGGCGTGTCATCCGCGTCGTCGTCCCTGGCAACAGCAGAGCCTGTCGGGTTGCCGTTAGTAACCGCCTGTTGCCGCGGGCGATCATGTTTGGTGTCAGCAGCCGGACTCAGAGGCATGTGGCTGAAACACACACACACACACACACACACACACACACACACACACACACACACACGCACACACACACACACACACAAAAGTGTAAGTCGGCAACACATTTAACTGATCACAGTACAAATAATAATGAAGACAAAGATCCATCATCACTCAAAACCTCAAGCTACAAAACTACAACCTTAGATCAGGACGGTAATTTTTTTTTTAAATGAACACCATTTCCCACAAACCCTCAGACCTTCAAGGGCTAAACATCACAACCGGTGAGCGAGTGGAAGGGTCGTGATCAGTTCAGCTGTGTCTGTAATAACAGCAGGACACAGAGCAGCTGTTGAAGTTTAGCGCCACCAGAAGGTCAAAACCAATATCTTGGTTTATGAGGACAAACCTGCAAAACTACTGACATCATCATCATAAGTATATGAACATGAAAACCACGACTCCCACTGCGCCACAACTTGAACTTGAAACTGAACATCTCCCAGTTTTCTGTACAGATGTCACCACAGCTGCATCGTGTCGCTGAGCCCAGGTCTGTTTCATTCTGTCTGTTGAAAGAGTTCGATCCGTTAAACAAAGTTAACTTTCCTGAATGAGGAGATGTTGTGGCTTTGTAATAAGATTACCAGCTGGATCTGATGTGGACTCTGTGTCACAGATATTAGCATGGATCTGACAGCCTCCCACAGACATTTCTCACAGCAGACATTTTGCATTTTCAAAGGAAGGTGTAAGTCACAACAGTGGTAATGGCTGCTTTCCATTTAGGTGTTTCACTGCACAACAAGATGCATCGCAGCCATGTTAATGTAATTAATTACACGTGTGATTTTCCTGCTGGGACAATTCAAAACGATCAACGTGAGTTGAAACCCGTTCAGCTCGGAGTGCTCGGCCTGACTGTGGGACGACATCTTATTCACATTGTCTGCTGACTCTCATCTGACCTCCACCTTCTCCAACGCTAATAATGGCCTCAGGATGTTACATCACATCCTGTTTTTCACCCTGAGCAAAATGTGCTCACACACACACACACACACACTCGCAGAATAACACATAGAAGTGTCGGATTGTTCTGGAGAACAGTTCAAACAGTGTAACAGCCAGTTTAGAGGCTTCATGTTGTCTATTTCTTTGTAACATTTTGAAGTTATTTTGATGGAATATTTTGCTTTAATTGTAATGTAACTGGCCAGTTTTCCCTCTAATGAACCATTTGGTCATGTTGTGAGGATTATTGTTATGATAATATATTAAAGGAATAGTTCAACATTTTGAGAAACAAACTCTTGATTTCTTGTAGATTTATGTGAGAAAACGCTAAATACAAAGTTAGAGTCAGCAGCTGGTTAGTTGAAGTAAAGATTAGAAACGGGGCCGATCAGCTGGTGTGGTTTGACATATTAGCATCTCTAAATAAGAGGCAGATGTGTTTCTAAATGTTAGAGCAACCTGCTGCTCCCCAGTGTTTTCTGCCTTTATGCTGAGCTAATCATTATATAATTATTATAATCTAATTCTTAACAAGGAAGCAAATGTCAAACTTCTCCTTTAAGATTTAAACATGAGGACATTTAAGAACATGTGAACATTATAACACATTAACAATATTTAAACATGAGGACACTGAATTCATTATCTTTAGCTGCACCAATCGAACACAGTTATATTGTTGTGAGATGGTCTGAGGAGTTGTTGCATTTTTTTCAAGGGAGGGTCCAAAGAAACGAATAAAGTTGAACTGAAATTTGAATTCGACACCACAGCTCCTGCCTGTAAGATCTCATTTTTCAAAAGTGGATAAATCAGGTTTTGGATATTTTTGTGAAGAAGCTGATGATTCTCTGTCGTCTCTCACTGTTTTCACGTTGTCATCTGAAAACTAGTCATTATGAAAATATTGATTATAGTTGCTTATCGATGATGGCGGTGCCGAGGCGGATCCTGCCTTTAAAAGAAAAGTTCAACTCCTGTAATTTATGTAGAGTCAATACTTCCACCACCTCGACTGCTGCTGACGTTGTTTTCTGTTATTACCCATCTAATTATCATTCCAATTAATCATCATTGCTGCTAATTGGCGCTTGATTATGGTCCGTGAGAATAAAGCCGAGCAGGACTGAAGTCAGAACTTAATGGCTGTTTCCATCACAGATGAAGATAAAAGCGACTGAGGAGGATGAGTTGTGAGTTGTCATAGAAACTGGGATAGCAGGGAATCCTGTGCTAACCTCACACTGTCACTCTGTGTGTGTGTGTGTGTGTTTTAAAAAAAGCCTCCTGATCTACATGCTCGCTGTTGCTATGGCAACGTGGTTGAACAATTTTCGCAGTTCCCGTTTTAAAGCTACCATCCTACCTACCTGCCTCTCTCTCTCTCTCTCTCTGTCAGCCTCGCTCGGCCTTCACAGCAGCAGTCAGCCGTCCTCCTGCTGTGTGTCCACACTGCGCCGCTCACGCACCTGACACTCTGCCAACCATGATCAGCTATTGATTTCTGATGTGAGATCAATACGAAGTGATTGGAGGAGAAGCCGATGGGCTGAGTTCAGACACAGTTCAGATGTGGAGGGCGTCTCACATGTTTGTCTGCAGAGCTGAGCTGCACTCACGCACCCACTCACGTGTGAAGGAGCAGAGCGCTGTTTTCTGTTTCACAGCGACTCCAATGAAAACCAAGTGTTTAACCCTGCTAACATGTCCATACTGTGTGTAACTCACCAAAGCCCATCCTGTCAAGCCGCAGGGTGAAGTGAAGGTGAAACGAGGCGGGATCAGAGAAGCCAGGTGGAACTGTGTACCGCTACTTTGCAAACTGTCTTTCACTATTTTCAAACGGTGGCAGAGACAAGTTCTGTTTTCTTTGCAAAGTAGCAAAAGGAGAAAATGTTGAACCATCGTATTTTTTACTGACGGATCTGAAAATACGAGAAACAAACTTCCAGAGAAAAGTCCGGTTCACAGCAGCCGTTTGTCAGAACACTGTTTCACCAAAGAAGTCCATCAATCCTGGAGACAACGTGTTGGTCAACTGGTGGCTGTTTATCTGCCACTGTGTCCAAACACATCTGCAGTGAGCTGGACACTGTGGGCTGATGTTATTCTGCCAAACATGATGATTCATGTCAAGTGCTGACGGGACTGTTTCCATGAACTGAGGATGTAGAAGGTTACACCAACACTTCACCACGTGATCTTTAAGAAATCACATTAATGGAGAGCTACTGAGAGTCTGATTTATCATTCAACCCTGTTGGCTTGAAGAGTCCATGTTAGAAACAGAACAGCAAATTCTCCAAATCTCCACCCTCTCACTTCAACATATATCAAAGAAGAGACGATGATTCATTTCCATCAAATGCAACTGGATCAGTCTCTATTTTTCATGTTCATATACAACCAGGTAAGAACAGCTAATGTGCTTTGGAACCAAAGACCATCCAGACCAACATACACTTATACAACACAGAACTAAACACAACCCTTTTCAATAGGAGCTGGTAACAATTTATTTGATGTCTGTAATTTGTGAATTATGGTCTGAATAATTTCCAAAAAGTTTCCTGGAAATAAAAATATATTGTGGAACTAATTATAGGGCAAACAGAGACAGTGCTCAATTAATACACTTCAGAGCGATTAATTCTGATTAAATATTAAGTGGGAGAGTTCTTCAGTGAGGGAAAGCAGGTCAGCTGAGCACGAACGACTGTAAAACTGTCCACAGACAAGCCACAGAATCCCACTTGAATGAAACCTTTCATTGTTGGTGGTTTCTGAACAAACCCATCTGCTCCATGTTTGTCTTTCTCTCACTTGTTCGTCTCCTTTTTGCTTTTTCTCAAAGTGTGAAATAGTAAAGCTCAGTTGAGATGTTGGGATATTACAATGGATAAATGATAGCTTTGACCTGCTGGTGGCGCAAGAGAGAAAACAAGCAGATGGTCAAAGTCAGTATGATTCATCCTCTGGGCACCATGAATCTGTTTCCAGGTTTTACATGTGTGTGTGTGTGGTCTCCTGATGCCGCCCCTCTCACTTCCTGGCTGCTGTCCTGAAGACACTGAGACACCCAGTCCAGCTGGATGGATGCAACTTCAGACAAGATAAATATTCTCAGCTGTGATTTGACGTGAGCAGAGCATCACCATGTCTCTAACTCTGTCTGTGCTGGAGTTGAACCACTGTGTCAGAGTTTTGTTTTAACGCGAGCAGCAGGCTCTACCTGGGGACCGGGCCAGTTAAACTGGGTCAGGTAAAGTACACAGACACACTCAGACTTCTGTGTTTAGAGACCGAGAGCAGAGCTGCTGCTTCCAATGTGTTTGTGGTTTTGGGCAGCTCAGACTCCGAGCTTTTATTTCTCTTTTCCTGTGTTAGTGTTAGTCGAGTTTGTTGAAACTGACTTTAGAATCGTCTTTGATTCGTATTTAAGCATCAGCATCAGACCATTTTTCCTCCCACACATTTGTACATCCATGTTTCCTACGACTGATCTATGAGTGATCTCTGACCTGAGGACATTCATCCGACCTCACGGCGCCCTCTGGAGACACTGAAAATTCATACATATGAGGCAGAACGCTCCAACACCTGGAAACACACACCTGACAAACACCAAACATGTGAAATGATCCTTTAAATATCCTGTCACTTTAAACTCTGTTATGTAAATGTCTTTCTCTAATGTTTCTGTTTTTTGAAAACTGAAAAGAATAAAGGAACACACGGGATCATGTGACTCGTCAACGCTGAGCGGTCGACTCTCAAATCTTGGATGTCCGAGCATCCTTGAAGGCACCAACAGAGAGCGTTTTCTAAACAGTCCCTGCTCCCAGTCGCATTCACCCACGATGCTAATTTCATTTGGCCATAAAAGTCAATATCCCAAACACATTTTAAGTCTCAGCGAGTTGATTTTCACAGCATGTTGAAATGAACTAAAACCTCCGACTATAATCAGGCGGCGCTGGCAGGACACAGAGAAGCAGCTCGCTGAAATGAATCACTTCCTTTCATTCACTACAGTAAAAGGCCGGTAATTGCAGCGATGTTTAACGCTAACATCTCGCCCTGTGGAGAAATCCTCAGCACACAGGACCACATGTCAATCTCTGAAATGTCAGAGGACCAGAGGAAAAGAAATTACAGACTCATTCATTCCTTTTTCCTTCCACACTCGCTGCTGCTCAGGGTCAAAGCAGGCTGCAGAGTATCCCAGCATGCACCGGGTGCGGGTCACGGACAGGTCAACTATAAAAACTCATAGGAGACGTGAAGTGGCTGTGTTTCTAGAATAACGAGGCTCTGGTTTTAAATGTTTCATCTGTGCTCTTGTTTCACTCCTACTGTGTCTCTATCATGCTGAGTCACAGTGTCTCATCACGGCTCCACTCCAAACAGGTTAACTTCAATATCAATCACTCTGCGCTAAATGATGGAGGAACGGGTGAATCTATATGTAAAAAGCAAAATTATTTGTGTCACCAAGAAAAACATGATTTACAGGAAAGAAGACAAAACACAGTCTGCTACTTAAAATTAATATGGAAACTTCACAATTCACTCAGCTTTTTCTGCAACACAGTGAAACGTCGTCTTTCATGCTCTGGTCAGTTAAACACATGAAGGTACAACTTGCTCTGCGCGTAGATTATTTTGTAATATGAGCAGTATATTTCTACAATTCACCCTGGGATCCTTACGATGGAGGATAAAATCATTAAGTTTCCACTGAGATGAAATCCTGCCTCAGAACATCACAAAGCTGTGGGCTTCGTTTTGGCATCTGATAATCCTTCAAATTCATGGATCTGTTCCTCGAACTCGACTTCCTGGATCGGATCATATCAGCCGTACCTGAAGCAACACAGTCCCACCAACACAGACCTGTGGTTTCATAACGGGGGTCAATACGGTTCAACAGCAGCACAAACCGCATCCTCCAAACCGCTCATGCTGTTGAATCAACACCTCTCCAGAGTGATTTCAACAAAAGCTGAAAATTATAACCTTCATGAAGGACTGAGACAGCAAACTGGCAACTGAGAGCGTGGTTCCTAATGTGCTGCATTTCAAATCTGTCTTTTATATCTTTAGTTCAAAAACTTGGTCCTTTGTTGCATCTCTGCTTCATTTCCTGTGACTGTTCAACAGCATCCAATAAAGTCATAAAACGTCCAGTCAAACCATCAAAACGTTCATGTTCCAGTGAAGCACTGATGTACTTGAGGTGTTTTCTGACCCCAGACTTTTTATCACTTCTTTGCTTCTGTTTTTTGTTCTGTGACAGGAACAAAAGCTGTGAGCTGACACACGTTATCATCCCAGTTCACTGCATTTGTTTTGACAGATTCGAACAGTAAACACGGAGCTCGAACGACAGATTAGCAGGTTATGTAACATCATCGATATAAAGCCGTGTCTCCGCTGTCTGAAATGAAACCAGAGCGGTCTGGTCAGGTCTGGAGCCAAATGACTGGTTTCCTCTGCAATCAGCTCCGAGCCGTTCGCTTCCATTCTCAGCCGCTTCCCTGCACTTCAGAGAACACTTCACATCCACCAATCAGAGGAAGGCAGAGTCCAGAAACACTCCACAAACTCCACAGGTCCAAATCACGGCTGAGCCAGTTTCTTCTTTCTGTTCTTGATGAATGTGACGAGAAGCTTCAGACCCTGAAACCTTCCTCTGAGTCGCTTTAACAAGCCGACAAACACTGCCACACTGACTCAGCACTTGTGAAAACTGCGAGAGCTATTGAGAGTTTTTCCATCTTGTGTGGGTTTTCTTTTAATCTTCACCTGTTCCGAGGCTTTGAACTAATACACTCATTCATTGTAGCAAAGGAAACCACAGAAGTGGAAAAACAACTTCAAAACGTTTTCCAATTTTAGGGCTTTTCATGCCTCAGTGCCCGGAATAAAAGCTCATTAAATCAGAGCTTTTCACTGTTGTCTGATAGATTAACCTTCAAAATGAAGGTAAAGACAAAAGGCGAGCCAACTCTGTCTGACAGCTGTTCAAATAGAAACGGGTGACACACACTGTTGTCTGTCACACTCGGTTATGCGGCAGCTTCGAAACGATCGCTCCTGTAGTTAAGTCGTCTACGGAGCAAAAACTGATGACTTTACTCTGCAGAAGATTTCAGGCTCCCTCATCTGTCGCCATTAGGGATGCACCGAAAATTCGGCCACCGAAAATTTTCGGCCGAAACAACGCAGCCGAAACAAGACATTGTGATGACGAAGAAAAAACACGCCCACCACGGGCGGTTGCCGCCTTAAGCCATTTTTAAAATGCGTGTGTAGCGGCGCCAGTGTTTGTAACTAGGCAACCGTGACAGTGCTTTTTAAATGGCAGAGAGCGCAGCGGGTCCTCTCGGGGTCCTCGGCATATGGTCCCCGGCACACCGATTTAGCTGGCCTTAATCTTTCCTGTGTTTTATTTAGTTCATTATTGTTACATTTAGTGTTGAAATGTGTTTGTGACAGACATGTGTACGGGACATTTATGACATACGGGACAAATCGCGTCCCGTATTAGTTCAAAAGAGGACGCAACATTTAATTTTCAAATAAAGCACAATTCCGTATTTTTTCGGGATGTTTGGCAACCCTACCGGCACGCGCACGTCTGGATAGTTGCCAACATGTCTGCGGTGTGGATGCATTTCATTATATCCGAGAAAGACCCACGAATAGCTAAAAGCTAGTTTTAATGTCACTGTTAATAAATATTTTCATAATTTTGTAATTGATTTATTCTTTGAAGCATTAATATTAATTTATGCAATTGCAATGCCTTGATTTTAGTGAGGTTAGTACACGGTCATAGTCACGAATGCAATGGTAATAACTGGCATAATAATTTATTTCAGTGTTTCGGTTTTCGGCCTTGGTTTCTTCATTTTCGGTTTTGGCCAAGAATTTTCATTTCGGTGCATCCCTAGTCGCCATCATTTAAAAATCGATCGTTTTAGCCACAATATTCGAAATCCTTCTCTAATAATATTAAAACTAGAAAACTTTCCCTCCTGTCCTCCAGCAGCCAGATTTTTGATCTCTCCTCTTTTTCTAAAGCAGTTTTTGTGCCTTCATTTGAGTCGACAGTGGAACGAAGATGCAGAACGGACCAGATGTGGTTCACGATTGGAGCCACCAGGACGCCGGGTTCCGTCCTGTCATCCATTTTTGGGGACATCCTTTTCTTCCCTTCTTCCTTTTTTTGTTGCCTTCTTCCTCTCCTTCCTCCCCTCTCTCTCACTTCCTTTCCTTCAGCCTCGTCGCTCTGCTCCTCCTACAGTTCAGACTCTCTCTCAAAATCCGACTTTCACACCTCAGTAAACAAAACATTTGTGCGATCAGCAATTAGAGCCTCTTTTCCCTGGAAACTTCTCACCATCTGCAGGTATCTTAATGCTCGCTGCTGTAAATGTGAATGGGTCCTTCAGGTAATGCTCAGTGGGAGCAGAGGCAGCGCTTGTGTTTTCCTCCATTGTTCTCCGCAGAGAGCTCCGTTATGTAACGTCTCCTCGGGTCCATCGTGAGGTTCCCTTCAGGACTCGTCTGATCCAGGATGTTCAGGTCTGATTTTGGCTCCAGATCATTGCTTGTGGAAAAGTGAAATTCTTGTTCGACTCGAGCAGCGGGAGGCTTCATCCTGAAATAGCTCGGGGTCACCATTTTGATCATTTCCCGTTTTTGTCCTGAGCAGAGCCGCGGTCCTCCCACACAGCCTGAACACTCCAGCAGCTACGTGCTGCATCTGGGAATCAGACTCCAATTCAACATGTTTCGGTTTCACAAAACCAGAAGATGTTTGAGACCAAGTGTGTTGGAAGTTAGTTCAGCTTGATTCAATTCAATATTTATAGTTGAACATCAAAAACACATCATGCAATTTGTCAAACTCGGAGACAGAAGGCAAACAAATTCTGACCTGCTCGTCTTGTTGTTGGGACGTCGTGAGGCGGCGTTTGTCGTCCACTATCATTCACATCTTGTGGACTTAAGTGGATTTTGCTCAATTCAACTGAATTTTGTCAACTGGCATGAAGCTAAAGTGAAGAAAGCTGAGCTGAGAGCATGAGCTGCTGCCGAAAGCCCCAGATCAAGTTATTAAGTAGAAATTGAGTTTGCATGTTTTTAACATCAAATATTCCACCAGTCATTGAAATTCTAGTTCACATCAAATACTGGATATCAAGAATTTACACTGTGATATAAAACATTACAATTTCATTTAACTGTAATTTTTCCTGACGGTAGGAAAAATGATGAAAAGTGAAGATGGTCCTCTTGCATAATTCAGAAAGACTGAATGTTCCTTTATAGTGAGAGGAGCTTCTGTGTTACCAGCTGACAATGATCACAGTCGGGCTGTCGTACACACGAGGTGATCAGGAGGAAAAATCAGCTTCACGTCCTCAAATGCTAATTCTGTGTTTCACAGACAAAGTGAGAGAAACGTCCTCACGGAGCAGGAGGAAGAAAAAAAGAGTAACGATGAGAAACATAAAGGAGTTTGATGGTGGAAAGTGAGCGAGTTTGAAAATGTTGACAGAAAAGACTGGGCTTCATGTGGAGGAGGAAGTAATCGGATTCTTTACTGCACTAAAAGTACTGATACCACACTGCAAAAAATACTGCACAACAAGTAAAAGTCCTGCACTCAAAATCTTCAAATCAAGTACTTTGCAGTACTTTAATAAATGTACTTAGTCACTTTCCACCACTGGGATACATTCATTACTTTAAGTATTCAAATATTCAACATGTCGTCTAAATGAACCATGAATTATGTAACTACTGTTAATGACCCTTTATTGTTTGTCTGCACCTTCCAAATGAATTTGATCATTACAAAAAATATTCATCTGTTTTCAGATGTGCCACTGCTACTGAGTTCATTAAGCATTACACTACTTGTTAACATTAAAGAGGCACAGAAGAGCCCACGGGCCCAAAGTGTTGGGAAACTCAGGCCATCACCCGTCAGATTCATGTGAGTGTTTGTAATAAACGTCTGCGTTAGACTCGGTGCTTCAGCTGCTGATCGTGCTGCTGACTTGCTGTTTTCATTAAGCGGCCAGTGAGGACAAGATGTAAAAGCTATTTAATCACGTTCCAGTGGAAGCAGAAGAGCTAATTCACTTCTTCTTCAAACCAGATAAAATGATTCAAGGTTGGTGTGTTGAGTAAGTCAGCCAGCGAGGAGTCATTTTCACTCTTTAAAGGCTGAGATATAAAAACATTTCATGGGCCTTAAATATCCCTGGAACACAGTGAAGGCCTCAATGAAGAGGTGGAGGAACTGGCAGAACCTTGTCTTTAATTAGGCCATTAACTCTACGATTGTCTGGAAGCTTTACGGACCACACTGCTGCTCTTTCTTCCTGCTGAGCACCTTAAACTACAGATCAGCAGCAGTGAAGACCAACTCACATCATTTACTTTAGTCAAATCAACACGACCAAAGTGTGGAAAAACCAGTTCAAGTCATACATTTAGATTTTTACACGACTAAAAGGTCAGAAGTATCAAAATCAATCAAAATGCGAACTTCTATTAAACAGCACTGATTCTAACCTGAGCAGCTCTAAACTGCAGAGGTTCTGTGCCGACAGTCTGCTTCAGGTTATAACATGACTGTCTGAAATCAATCTGAAATCACCAACCGCCATTTTATCTATTCTTCATACAGTGCCCTCAAGAAAAGTCACTACATGACATGTACGCTACTCTCTGCCAACAATCCCACAATGCAATTTGCTACATTTTAACGTAACCTCAGTAATAAAGCAAAAAGACAGAGATTCATACGTGACTCATACGAAATCTTCTTTAGCATCTACAACAAGGAAACTGAGTCTTCTGTTGTTTTACTTCCTGTCTGTGCCGGAAGTTGGAATGAGTCGCGCTGTGCAGATCGACATGTGCTGCTAGTGATCGGTTTGCACCTGTATTTCATCAGACAGCAGCTTTATAATCTAACATACAGAGTGAGGGACAGAGCTGGAAGAACAGGAGAGACGTTCTTCTCAAACAGTCTGTGGACATCAGCTAAACATTGGTAAACATCGGCTGCTATTAGATCAGTTCTACCCACACAGATCTGGGATCAGCTGCTCGTCTTACTGTTGTAAGAGTCATGGTGACAGTCGGTGTGTTGGTATTTGTGCTTATGACAATATGATGTCATAACAACTTGTCTGAGTGGACAATCAAAACATGTGTTAATACAATATTTCTTCTTCCAAGCACTCGTCTGTTTAGTTTCTCTGTTAAACACGGAGCTGATTTTCGTGACAGAACATTATGAAGTGTTACTAAAAAGTTTGGTGCTAACTGATTTAGCTGTTAGCATTGCAGGTACATCTGCTCCAAAACTGGTCTTTTTAATCTGATATCATTGGTGGATGTAGCTGTCAGGTCACATGACCTCCTGATAAATGTGGGTGTGTTTCTGTGTGAGCTGTCTGGAGCAGAGAGTTGGGATTTTTCTGAAATAACGAACAGAAGTTAAACGAAAGTGGGAATGGAACAGACAAAAAAGGGCGGCGGCCATGAGGTCAGTGAGGGTCAGAGTGAAGAAGTGATTTCAGACATGCTCTGGTTGACTGGTTCTGACTGACTTGTCCAAATCAAACCCAGTTTAGTTCAAGGTACCCGACACTTCCAGTCATGAAAATAAAGCAGTTACACCACCACACTCACCTATCGTCAGCAGTCCCATCAAACTTTTCCAATGGCCTTTACTGATCTCTGCTGGTCTCTTCTGTTCTGTCCTGGCCTGGTCTGATCCTCTCTACAGAGTCTGACTGGATTACTGCTCCGGTACTGGTTTGGCCTGGTTCTGGCTCCTGGTTCTGGTCCAGTCTGAGGTGTCTCGTTGGGTCTTGATTGGTGGGACCTCAGCAGATTGGCTCTTTGGTGGATCGTTGTAATCCTGTGAGTAGTTAGAGTAGCTGAATGAGTACTTTGTGCAGTAGATGAAGTATTCTCCGAAGACGCTGTGCTCCTCTTGTAAAATGAGCCGAATCCGCAGCAGATGAAGTAGTTTTACAGTGAACGGTAGTATAACTGTAGTATAACTGTACTAATTGTGTAGTAATCCTGCAGCAGAGTGAGAGGTCTCAGAGTTTCAGATTGTATTCTGGGAGCTGCCCTGCCCATCCTGTAGAAAGGGAGGAAGAGAGGGAGGAAGAGCGAGAGGAAGATAGGGAGGAGGTGGGTGGGAGGTAAAGGAGAGGGAGGCCAGGATATGAAGGAGGGGGAGGAAAGGAGGGAGAAGGGGGAGAAGAAAAAAAAACATGTGAGATGAGGAGTGGAGGGCGCAGAGCGACGACAGAGCGTGCTGTCTTGCAGTTTAACTCAGAACTGGGTCAGACACAGTTGCATTTTGTGGAGGCCATTTCAGGTTCAGGCAGTTACACAATACGAAGCAGTTGTATCAGTTAGCATGGCAACAATACGAAGTGAAAGAGCCGTAAAGCCTGTTTCTAACTGCCGCTGTGCTGGTAGTATTATGTAAAGTTCTAAATATTGATCTATCTTTCTGTTTCTATTCTCAGAAGAGAAAAGAAACAGAAAATTGATGGTGCAGCAAACCAGGAATCACTGTTGGTTCGCAGTTAACATTCATGAACATTGTGTGAACCTCAGAGGTCACAGAGGGGGTCAGAGGAAACAGAGCTTCACGTCACTGGAAACCAAGTGTCCTATCAAATGTTTGCACTGACAAACAGCTTCAACTTTCAGTATGAACGGAGCTTTTAGAAAATGATCTGGAGAAACAAGAGATGAAATTAGTTGATTAGAATAAATCCATTAACTATTTTAAAAATCAATTGTGTATGATAAAAATTTACCAAAAACTTCAATGTCAAATCTTGTCCAATGTTTCACATCTTTGTAAACTGAATATCTTTGGGGCTTTGACGGCTGGTTGGACAAAATAAGACATTAAAGATGTCAACAAAGACCTTTCCTTGCTTTTATGATGTTTTATAAAAATGAATACTTGACAAATTGGCCTGCAGATAATGAAGATAATCATTAGTTGGAAGGAAGCACAACATAAAAATCATTTTAAATTAGTCCTGCATAAGTTTACAGTCTGACCAGAAAATGACACTGTGACGTACTTGCTAAATGGGGGGTGCAGGAAGTTGGATAACGTAGCAACACAAAGGACTAGTTGGTTAGCTAACTGGTCAACTGGTATATGGTATCAACTGGTATAGTTGGCAGCTGTGAGCCACAATAGCTTAGTTGATCAGCTAATCTGAAATGAAATCAGCGCTGATTTACTTTCCATGAGGACGACTTGCATTCACAACATTGGGTAATTCAAGACCAACACGTCCGAGTTGACAATATGGCATAGGGTTGGCAGCAGTGTGCCAAAAACCAGCTGTTGACCTTTGGTAGCCTGTTAGCTGAGGGCGGTAGCACACTGGTAGCCAGCTGGTAGCCCGCTAGTAGCTAACAGCATGCTAACCAGCGGGGGTGTGTGTGGGTCTGTGGAAGCAGGATGTTTCTATGGCAACGCAGACAGCAGGAGGACATGTTGGAAACAAGAAAACAGTTTTTTTAAAAATCCTGACAAAGATTAGAAGTACTTCCTGTGACTCACACTTCCTGTTTCACGTCTAGGTTGCCAAGGAAACGGATGTTTGGCAGGAAAAAGCTGAGAAGCTGGACGACACTGATAACACACACACACACACTGTATGTCCTTGTGTGTGTGTTTGATACTGTTGAGTCCAACTGACTTGTACAACCATGATTCCATAAAAGTTGGGTCTCTGTGCAAAACATAAATAAAAACAAAATTCAATCATTTACAAACAAACAGTTTTCTGAAGTTGTTCCTGAGTTCATGTATTAATCTCCTTCATCCAATCATGTGTTCACAAAGTGTTGAACCTCTCTCCATCCTTGTGAATGACTGAGTCTTTCCAGGATGAACCTTTCAATCATGATCCTCTCACCTGTTACCAATGAACCTGTTTACCTGTGGAAGGATCCAAACAGGTGCTTTTGGATCAGTACACAACTTTCACTGTCTTTTCTTGCTCCTTTTACACAGCGTCTCTACTGTTTTGGAATGAGTATTTTTGGAATCTGTTTTTTTTTATTAAGATCGATCAGGATTGTCTGTAGACCCAGTTCAAACTATTGTTGGTGTTAAAGTGACCATTTAACTCAGAATACTGCAGGAATCATTCAGAATTCTCCATCACACAGTGAAGTTGAGGAAGCATTTGACTACATTTGCATCCATCATATGTGTGTGTTCACGCCGCACTTGTTCGTGTGTCTCTCTCTGAATCTGAACAGTCTGATCCTGACGCGACTCTCAATAGGAGCTGGAACTGGATTTGAAGCGAGTCCAGTTGCGGTCACATCCCAAAGATGCTTTTCAGCATTAGGTGTGAACAAGATGTGTGTTTTTGTGTGTGTGTGTGTGTGTGTGTGTGCGTGTGTCCTGAAAATGTAGCTCCCTTGGCCATTACCATGGTAACCAATGGCAGGAGCTGATAATACACACTGTATTATCATCCCTCTCTCTGACAGACACACACACATACACACACACACACACACTTTATCTTGTCAAGTTTCTCACATCACTAGGAACCAAAAACTGAGGCGTTTCTGTTCAGCTTCTATCTCTTTGCATTAGAACAGGAACCATCCAGTAATCATCGCCTGGAGGCTGAACTGATCATCACAGCCATCTCAACTCTTTACTATCACTCATTAAATGAAATTAGGTTTAACTTTCTGTGAGCAATTAACTTAAACCTGCAAACATAGTTCTTTGTCCACTTGGGGGCAGCAGAAACAAGCATCACTGCTGAAGCTGATTAGCTGAACTCAGAGCAACATGTTTGTGTCACCTGATAATTGCAAAACCAAAATCTCTCTCTGTTTTAGCTCCACTGTTGTTCTCCACCAACTCCTCCCCCCTGCTGAGGCAAACATGTGGCTCTGTAGCTGCAAGTCTCCACTGTGTTCACCCCACAGTCCAAAGACAGGCAGGTCATTTGGCAACATTACAGGTGGGAATGTGAGTGTGGACGGGTGTTTCTCTCAGCGCTGTGATTGGACAGGACTGATGCCTGTCCAGAGTGAACTCTGCCCCTCGTCCAGAGCCGACTGGGATTACTCTAACATTGGTCATAGATGATGGATTAGGAACTATGGAAGAGCAGATTCTTAGGCTCAATCAGGTGGGATCAGGAAAACTGAGCCACCCAACACCGAATTACAAGGTCAGAGAAAGAACATTTTACGCTGCTTGCAATGATCACTGCAGCTCATCTTCGGGCCATTTCAAGGCATCTTTGTACTTTTTAAATTCTATCATAAACGGAGGCGCTCAGCAGCAAGAAGACAGAAGAAGATGGCCGAGGATGTCTGAGCTCGTGTCAGTCACTTCAGCAGAGAGACCTTTTATTCACAGTCAGCTGCAGACCTTCATGCGAGAACGATTTGCTCATTCGCAGCATTACAGTGAACACAGGCTGCATCATGGGAAATGTGGTCCCGTAACTGCATTTAAAAAAAAAAAACTGAGGCTCGTCTCATTTTCCTTTTTTGGAAAGTTGATTCAGGTAGTTTAACTTCTGACCAGCGACGGCGAGGCTGAGTCGCTCGAGACGAGCCGGCTGTCACCGTGCTGGGCTTCGTTGCCATGACAACCACGTGATGTTAAAGAGTGTCAGTGCTGCAGAAGAAGAAAATCCACTTCCTGTTTGAAGTGTTTGATTTTTTTTTTTTTTTTTTGAGCAGATCATGTCTTTAGATAGACGGTCTGCGACTACGGCCTACACACTCTCTGCTGCTGCTTACATAACACACACACACGCACACACATGCACGCACACAGAGAATGGTAAAGTGATGCTGGAGGAAACAAACAGGAAATAAAAAGAGAACTCAGAGAGAGAGTGGGAGCGAGAGGGAAAGAAAAAGCAGATGGAGGAAAGAAGGAAAAGAGAAGAGAGGGCAGGTGCACAACAATTTAAAGGAAAAGCGAGGAAAGAAGAGGAAGATAAGAGCAAAGGAAGGGAAGGATGTAAAAGGAGATAAAGGAGAAAATAAATAAAAGATGAGAGGAGGGAGGAAAAGGAAAGAGGGATCACAGGAAAGGAGCAGGAAAACATGGTGGTGCTAAAGAGTGAGTGAGAGAAGAGAGAAAGGAAAAGGAAAAATCAAAGACAGAAAAGAGAAGGAGGCAAGGAAAGGAGACAAGACGAGGAAGGTACAGGAGCAGAGGAGGTGGACTGAGGGGAAAAACACAAGTGGAGAGAAGTGGAGATGAGGAAAGTAGGGTAGGGAAGCAAGTGAGGAGGGAAGGGAAGGAAATGAAAGGAGGAAAGGAGAAGAAAAGGGAAAGGGATGAGTGGGAACAGAGGCAAAAAGGCAAGACAAGGAACATGTGAGGAAGAAGAGAAAATGAAAGGATGTGATTAATGAAAGGATAGAAGAAATGAATGAGAGAAGAAGAGAGGATTTAAAGGAGGAGAGGGAAGTGTGGAGAGTAGGTCAGGAAAGGACAGAAGGTAAGGAAGGAAAGGAAACAAGGAAAGACATTGAAAGGAAATTATAGGATGCAAGGTAAGAAAGGGAAAGGAAAGGAAGAGTTAAGAGTGGGCAAGGAGAGGAGCCGAGGCCAGGCAAGGAAGCAAATGAGGGATGAGGGAAGAAGATGACAGGACAGAAGGGAGGAGGAGGAGGAAAAGAAGAGAAAGTGGAGAGGGAAGGAAAGGAAAGAAGGTAAATGAGAATTAGAGGAAAAGAACGCAGGTAGGAGATGAGGCAAAGAAATGAAGAGAAGTGAGAAGAAGGCAAACAAGGAGAGGAGAAAAGGAAATGAGGAAAGGACACAGAAGAGATGAGTGGAGGGAGGAGAGAGGACAGGTGAAAAGGAGAGAAGGCAAAGCAAGAAAATGACCAAAGGAGGCAAGGTAAGGCAAGGAAGCAAGTGAGGGAAGTGAGGAGGGGAGTAGGCAAGGAAAGGAAAAGAGGGAAAGAATGCAGATAGAGAAGGAAAGGAAGGAAGAATAGGAGGCAAGGATAGAAAAGAAGTCAAACAGGGACGGAAAGGGAATTAAGAGAGGAAGGAAGGAAAGGAGATGAAAAGATGGCAAGAGGTAAGAGGTAAAAAAAAAAAGAAAAAGGGTAAAGTAGGCAAAGAAAATGTAGTCACGACTTTTAAAGTTACAGACCGGCAGCAAGTGACCGACACACACATGCACACACACACACACAACTGAACATATCACCAAATCAGCATTAGCCAAACACACATGCATTCCCTTTAACAAACACACACACATCGGGCTGCAGAGAGAGACTCACCCAGAAGATCACCGACTCGTTCTCCATGATGATAAACTGAAAAGAAAAGGAAGGACTGATGGAGAGAGGAGAGGAAGAGAGGAAGAGAGGAAGAGAAGAAGAGAGAGGTGAAGGAGAGAGATGATGGAGGATGGAAAAAAGAAGAAGAGGAAGAAGAAGAGGAGGAGGTGTATCTGGAGACGAAAAGAGAGAGGGAAGAAGAGGAGAGAGAGAGGGAGAGGCAGGATGAGTGGAAGGCTGGTCGGTTCAGCCCACACACTGCTAGCATGACACACACTCTGTGTATTGTGAGTGTGTGTGTGTGTGTGTGTGTGTGTGTGTGCACATGTGAGTGTGCACTTTGTCTCCCACTCCAATGCGTGGGTTAGAAAACACACCTCTCTCTCCCGAACAAGCGAGAGAGCAAGAGAGGGAGAGGGAGAGAGAGGAGGGTAAGAAGCGTGGGTGTGGAGGAGCGGCCCCGTCACCATGGTAACGATGAAATAGCAAAAAAAAAAAAAAAAAAGGAGGGGGGGGGGGGGATTCAGATTCAGCATCCCAAAGATCATCATCATCATCATCATCGTCCAATGATGACAGGCCCTGGTGCATGAAGGGGGAAAACAGCTGTTAAATCCATTTTTCATATCACCAATGTTTGATTCAAGTGGGACCAACCAATCGGAGCTCACGTGGCAGGAGTCACATGACCCCGCAGGAGCTGAAGAGGGTGTTTTCCACATGTGAACCTTTCAGTGGGTCGGAGACGTCGGAGGATCACCGGCTGCTGTTTCCTGTTGAGTCTGTCACCGTCATCGGCTGCTCCACTGGTCGAAGACCAACCATTCGTCAGGGCTTCATCAACATGAAGAGCAAATTTCAACTGAATATTCAGAAAATTCTAATTTATTCGCATTTCCATCTACAAATATTAGGAGCTGGTGCACTGAGATAAACAGCAGGTGGCGCAAATTCTCCACACAGGTACGAGATGACATAATTAAAGAGGTCGAGTCAAATCTCAAAAAAATGTGAACATGATGAAGATAAAGCACTTTGTTCGGCTCATATGTGACTAAGGAGAAGGTCATGTCATTATTTATTCACTGGATCTGAATTGAATCCAGTACTTTCTCCAGCACTGGTGAAACTGGTGAAACACAAGATCTGCTTACTGACCTAACGAGCTTTGGTTTGATGGTGACTATCAACAGCTTTTAAACCCTTTTATGTCCAAACTACAAGATGTTAACTGTCATCAGATAATGACTTTGAAGCTTGTGCTGAATTCACGATCACATGATTCACGTGGCTTCAACAGTTGAGCCTGATGTCACAGATGTGTTGCTCAGAGCTGTCACTGCATCTGTACATATGAGACGCACAATGGTGGAAGCCTCCCACTCTCAGGGAGTGATCACACTTGATGGATGAAGCAGAAAATAAACCTCTAATCTCTGGCTTCCCTCTGAAGATCTGCTTCTCACATCACCCACTGCCACTGAAAGAACAGAAAGTAAAATCTGTTTATTCTTGAATGAACGGAGGAAACTGTGAGAACAGATGGAGCCTAAATGTTATCAATGGACACAATAAGCCAAGTGCTGGGATGTAGTGAGACGACTCAAACTCAGGCACAGTCATGAAAGAAAAGCTTCAGCACACCAGCATACAGGGAAAAGACTAAACTTATAAACTCAACCTCTCGAGGTTCGCCCAGACTATATTGAAATTCTGAATTTATCAATATGACTTGACGTGCCACTCAGGATTCTCGACTCAGATTGGCCGATCAGATTAACTGGAAGTAAAGAGCCAGAAGAAGTGATCAACCTGTGACGCAGGTGTTTGTATGCAGTTAATCACACGGCTACAACACCCAGGCTTAGACAGAGAGAGTGGACTTAATTTTATAATCAGTAACATGAGAACTACATAATACAAATAATAGTAAAACTAGAGAAAGAGTTTCTCAGTACGAAAAGCAAAAACTAAATTTCAGGCTTTGCGTCTGTCATCTGTTACAATCAGGGAATGGAGAATTAGCTGGGTATTTCTTTCTAAGTGTTAAATCAGAGTGGGTTTAGTGGGCTGTTACTGTCTGTGACTTGAGTCTGGACAAAATGATCTCAGCTTGTTTTTATTACTCACAACACATGTCTGCTCGAATTTATTTTCTAATGACTAATTGGTTAGATTGGTTTCCTCTGCAGACACACACACACACACACAGAGCAGTTTGTATATCAAAGAGACAAATATGAAAGTGTTTTCACTCTTTGAATCGATCTGTTCAGTGTCACAGAAGAGTGTTAACACCACAGAGGAAATAATTCACAGATAACACCTGTTTTAAAGTCACACCAGCCAAAGCATGAAAGATTGAAAACTGGGATAAGCAGGCCTCTGGGTTTTCAGTTAGAGCAAGAATTTGAGATGTAAATCACATCTTTTCTAAGTTTTTTCCAGCCTCACATAATGACTCTTCAAAATGTTCACAAACATTTTAAAACAAACATTAGGGAGGGTGAGAAAATTTATTGCTTAAATTAAATGTATTACTTTCAAAAAGCAGACTGTTCAGACCTGCAGATGTGAACTGTGTTTGTGTGATTGACGTCAACTGTTTGTCTGGTGCAGAGTGACAGCGCCCTCTGCTGGACTGACGGAGCCTGTGCTCCTATTTTTGCTCCTTAAATTTGGTCTTTAAGTCAAATCTGACAAAAAAAATGACAAAACCATCACAGCCAGTGTTTCCATCCACAGCCTGCAGGGAAAGTGTATTTATAGGACAGAACAGGCTTTTTACAGAAGCAGCAGATCAAATCTACACACCTGCCTCCACCTCTGGGATTTTTCAGCACCGTTGGATGGAAGTTTCCCACCAGGCTGAAAAATCTGTACTTTAGGATTAACATTTTAATTCAGGCTGGAAGCCCGACTGATAACAGACCCTCCAGTTACCAGAGCAACCATCCACCTGCCGGAGATTAAAGCCTGTTTAACATGTGTATCTGAGGTGCGTTCAGGTGTTTGCAAAGTGATGTCAGGTTATTACAGATCCCACAGGAAGAAGCCTGAACCTCCTGCTTTTCAGCAGCACCTATTAAATATGTTTGATATTGACTTTCTTATCGAAAACATTTCTGAAAGTACTATAAAAATCTGATTTAGAATTATTATTGAGCATCTTCCCTAAAATGTGGAGCTGATAATTAGGCTGATTTTCATAAGGGACCTAAGGAGACAAAACCTTTTGAAGATGAATACACGACTGAATGAGCACAGCTTTCTTATTCATCAAATCACAATGACATCAAATCCAGCTTCCTTCACAGCAGCAGAGTCTGATCTGCTGGTAATGTAGGATTTTTACTTTTTTGTGCATCTTTAAGCAGCAATAAATGTTCTGAATTCTAACGTGCTCATGTTGAGCAGGTTTAAGCAGGTTGACCATGTTCATCATCTTTACTGCCAGTTTGGTTTGGATTAATCTTTTCCACCTTAAATCCATTCACACATAAACCAGCTGTGTTTGAACACTGAGTTCATTTATTTAGACAAAAGGGACTTTTTCAAAACGGCTCCAGCTGCTTCATCTTTTCATTTCAATTTATCACAAACATACAGAGAATTTCAATCAAACATTTCATAGAAACTAAACACAAAGGTAACAGATCAGATTCTACTATAATCAGTACTCTGATTACTGCAATCTGATCACAGTGCAATTACTACAGATTACTGTGGTTACAGGGTATTCTGATGATTGTACTACTGTATTTTTACTGACTGAGTAACATCTAACTGTAATGTGTCAATGTTTTGTGTATTTTACTCACTGGTGTTAAGATACTGAAGAGTTCAGTCTTTTAGTTTGGTCTTTTCAGAGTTTTATTCTGATCTCTATGCTCTGCTCTCTGCTCCAGATGTGCGTTTGTTTTATGTCTCTTTGTGTCCCTTCAGTATCAGGTCCATGTACGCTCCAGTCACCAGACTCTCCTTTGAAACATCCAGTTTCTCCATCAGATCCTCGGCCACCTGAAACAAACAAAATACATCAAATCAAAGTTGACCCAAAAGCCAGAGTTGTACATTAAACGAATGAGTTTAGTTTCTCTAGTCTCTCCAATAATTCTCTTTTCGATTGCAGCACATCGTTGGTATCGTCCCATCAACACATTATCACACTTAGCCTTTTAACTTCAGGACATATGGAGAAAAATTCAGGTGCATCTTTTCCATTATATAATTTTTTCAACCCCCCACAGTGAATATGATACAATACTCTGAAAACCCAACTGGGCATCTGTAAATCATGATAGTAAACAAAATGCAATCATTTATTTTAATAGTTTTAATCATCATTTATCAACTTCAGTTATTAGGCTGCTGGAGGGAAGGTTACATGCTGATGTTAGCACAGTTAATATTTATACAGGTAGAATTTTAATATGCTAACATTTAGCACACATGAACACACTGCTGACCTCCCATCGAGCCACTGAGCAGTTAAACCTACCTGCTGTCCCTCTTCAACAGTCTGCTCTGGACGCATCACCACCTGAACAAACACACAAACAAACCGGTTATTCAGCCAATGAGTTTGTATTTACTGAACTCTGGATCCATTTTGTTCATCACACATTTGTTCCCACCTGTTTGTCTTTCAGGACGCTTCAACTTTCTCACTGAGCGGGTTTCCAGTTCGGTAACCTCCTCTGTTCTGTCTGCTTCACCGGCAAATCTCACAAACGCTCAAATACTATTACATCTAAAATGAAATGTTGTGCCGAGTCAGCATCAGTCACAACGTTGTGACAACACGGCTGTGGACAAGCAATGCTTTACACGTTACTGTAGCGTACAAGTGTAAGATGCTGGTCATGTATTTCCCAAAGTTATGGTTCACGGTGAACCTTTGTTGATGTCATCGATCTTTTCTTCTCCCTTCATTTCCTCAGAGCTCTATTCTCACCTTATGATTAAGATGTAATGTTCCCCAAAATTATGCATGTATTTTTTTTAATATTAGACAGTGTCATCATAGTCATGTCTTTTCCAATGGACTCAACTTTTCCAATCATTGTCTCACAATAATGATTGACTGATTTTTTTCAGATTATGGTTTCATATCTCAAAATTACGACAATCCTATTCCATGACGAGAAGATACTGTTTTTAAACAATATGCAACCTTAATATACAATGCACATGATATTCAACCTGGAAGGCAACATCAACCTCTGAGGGTCTGAGATAGTCCATTTTCATTGTTGATTATTTTTTCAACAAATTGTTTGGTCTATAAAATGTCTTAAATTCAGGGATATTTAATTTCAATTGATATAAAATAAAGCAGCAAAACCCAACCAGTTAAAGTCAGTTATGTGTATGTTCAGGTGTGTTTTTGTTTGTGTGTGTGTGTGTGTTACCTCCAGCTCCATGTAGTTTCCCAGTCCCTCCACTGTGTCCAGGTGAACTCTGGTCTGACCAATGAGAAACAGTCGTCGCTCCTTCCGCACCTCACCTTTAACCCCAAGGGCGTCTGACAGCACAGCCTGCGCACACACACACACACATACAAAGTTATTAACCTGGATAAATGGCAGTGTATAATATCAGACAGACAGACAGACAGACAGACAGACAGACAGAAACACAGGTTGGTGTTTTACCCGCAGACTGGACGGGTCACTGGTCGCACTGATGGAGTAACGGGACAGTTTGGGTCCATCAGTGTCCGGACGCTCATAGAAGATCAGCTGACCTGACTCATTCTAACAAACAAACAAACAAACAAACAGTGAGTCAGTTTCATTCCTATAGACGAGATGGTTGGTCAGTGTTATGCAACCGATGGCCACCAGGTGAAGCCCACAGTCTCTGGTGCTGATGGATGTACCATGAAGTCTCGCAGCTTCAGTCGTCCTTGGCTGCAGTTAAAGAACGTGTCATGCTGTCTGATGATCGTGCCCTCTGATTGGCTGAGCTGGGCAGCCTTCTCAGCGAATTGTGTCGGGTTGCTCACTTTGGCTTTGATCTCCACGTTCGACGGCATGACTCTACTGAGCATGTGCAGAACAGAGAGGACAGGTGTCAGACAGGTGTTTATAAAATTATAATTCCTCAGCTGTCTTGTACTAATCAGTCAATCAATTAGTATATCTGTTCAGGAAAAGTAAAGTGAGAAAAAATAAATCGATAAATCAAAGGTCAGACCTGTTAAATGGAGTAAAAGAAATAACATTTATAATAAACACAGCTCAGCAGTTTTAGTCTTATTCAAATATTCAGCATTTGCTGTTTGTCAGCTGAATTAATTATGTTATGTATGAGCAGAAAGATCAACATTAGTGATGAAAGTATCTCATTTACTCAAATACTGTACTGAAGCATGACTTTGAGTATTTCTGTTTTTAGCTAGTTTATACTTTTACTACATTCCAGTAACAAATATTGAAATTTATTACTTTTATCTGACAACTTTAGTCACTTTAGATTAACAAAACAAAATATTTTTGCATGCAGTATTTCTCCTGTGATGCTGCTATTTGAACTTAAGTTAAAGACCTGAGGAACGTTACTTGTTCTACCTGAGCACATCTCTCCTGTTAGCTAAAAGAGCTACATTAGCTAAACAGGCTAAGTTAGATTACAGTCACAGCATCACATTAAAATAACGGTAAACTTCAGACTGTTTGTTCACATGTTCGCAGTTTAACTCAGCAGTTGTTAATCGATGTTTGAAACCTGAACAAGCGGCACAAACAGCAGCTGAACACAAACTCACCGAGAAACAGCTCAAACTTCACCTATTTTCACTGGTTCTGTGTCTCTTCGTCGCTTTATCTGCACTCGGTTTTGGCGCCAAACAGAGCCTCCGGGGCGGAACTGCGTCAGTCTGAGAGCGGCTCCAAACAGGAACAAGAAGCGGAGAGGAGACGCGGATCTGACCGCAGAGCAGCGCTGAGTGCCGCCAGAGCCACATCCAGACTGAGGGGGTCCTCCGCGGCCTGCAGGTCCGCGTCCGTCCGGGTTCTGATGGAGGAGATCTGCGGCTGCGTAGAAGAAACGCAGTACGGAAATGAGGACGTCTCACTCCGCCTCGTTTCTGATGATGTCTCACTCCGCCTCGTTTCTGCGGTACAGACGTATCAGCGGCCATTACAGCTCAGTTTTAAAGGAATAATCCAAATAAAATCTATATGCGTTAATTATCACACACAATTTTGAAAATTTGTAGCGTATATCCCAACGGTTACAATTTAAATGGTGGCCCAGAGTCACAGTCAAAATGGCATCAATATACCAACTATTACATAGATACAAGTAGGTAGGAGACATGTTTGTATAAAGATAAGCAACAAACAATATACGAGTCAGAAGAAAAGAGTCAGAAGAATAAGGATTAAATTCTGTTTCAAACATTGTTTTATTAAGTGAAACCTAAATAAAATTGCTGATGCTAAAATGATTCTAGTGTGACTTCATGTGATGGTGTGACTGACCGTGTTTCTGTTTATACATGTTTACCTACAGGGCTGCGTATGCCAACAAACACACACACACACACACACACAGCTACATTTAGCTCGCTGGATCATCAATACAACTCTGGACTTGCATGTGAGTCTGTATTTGTGTGTGTGTGTGTGTGTGTGTGTGTGTGTGTATGTGTGTGTGTGTGTGTGTGTGTGTGCTGCCTGGCATTACTGGGCAACTGGACAGCATCATATTGAGAGAAATAGTGAGAGCATCAGAGAGAGAGAGAGAGATGGAGGGAGAGGCAGTGACTGGTTGGCATTTGGAAAAAACATATCAGGAAAGAAGAAGCTTGATGGAAAATACAGCTGAGAAAAATCAAAGACGTCTGTGAGTTTTTCCGTGAGTAAAATACTTGTGAAAGTGACCACAAATATCATTTAGATTCAGAACAAGAGTCCTAATGTTTGAATAGTGTGAATTATCCAGACTGTAAATGGAAAAGCAGAGAAACTATTGTCTGTCTGTCTATCTGTCTGTCTGCCTGTCTGTCTACCTGTTTGCCTGTCTGTCTGTCTACCTGTTTGCCTGTCTGTCTGTCTGCCTGTCTGTCTGTCTGTCTGTTTGCCTGTCTGTCTGTCTGTCTGTCTGTCTGTTTGCCTGTCTGTCTGTCTGTCTGTCTGTCTACCTGTCTGTCTGCCTGTTTGCCTGTCTGTCTGTCTGTTTGCCTGTCTGTCTGTCTGTCTGTCTACCTGTTTGCCTGTCTGTCTGCCTGTCTGTCTGTTTGCCTGTCTGTCTGTCTACCTGTTTGCCTGTCTGTCTGTCTGTCTGTCTGTCTGTCTGTCTGTCTGTCTGTCTGTCTGCCTGTCTGGTCTGTCTGTCTGCCTGTCTGTCTGTTTGCCTGTCTGTCTGTCAGAGTATCTCAGGATGACGGTCACGTACTCCAGTAAAGTAGCGAACGCCACCTTCTTCAGTTTCCACCGGCTGCTGCTGCGTTGGAGGGGAAGCATCTACAAGCTGCTGTACAGAGAGTTCATCCTGTTCGTTGTGCTCTACACTGTGCTGAGTGTTGTGTACAGGTGACACACACACACATACACATACATGCAGTGATGGTGTGTTTGTATTATTAGTCGCAGTACTGCCTCCATCAGTTTGTACTGTGCTGCTCCTTCTGTCTGCCTCTCCAGCCTGCAGGTCACTGACTGTGGGTCAGTGCCTCACACACTAACTTCAAAAATCAGAACTAACCCTTTAGGTAAAAGTACTTAGTTACTGTCCACCCCGGTTCCTGGCTGTGACGTGTGTGTCCTCTGCGCTGCAGGCTCGTCCTCTCCGACCATCAGAAGAGGCTGTTCGAGAAGCTTTCCATGTACTGTGATAAATACGCAGAGCAGATTCCCGTCACCTTCGTTCTGGGTACGTCTCATGTTTCCTGTCTGTTCACTGAGCCACTGAAGCTCACAGGTACAACCAAGACTCCTTCTGACAAACATTTGTATTTGAAACATCCAACATTTAGAGCCAATACAGGAAGTTATGTCCTGTTCGTGTGAAACATTTTGAAATGTCATGAGTTTCAGTTGATGTAAGGATCCTCCTCCAGTCATGCCACAGTTTCATGCTCAGGATTAAAACATTACAGGATTCAAAGGTTTGTTTATAGATATTATAATAACTGTATTATTGATATAGATGATATGTGCAGTGAAATGCAACAAGGCTCCAAAGATGGGGCACCTGGTGGAGCATATGGCTTTGATACTACATCCATGTAAAAAGGAGTTGATCACTCATTAAGAAATGCTTTGGAACAGCGGTTAAAATGTGTTTGTCCATGTTTGAACATTATCTCCAGATTCACTACAGCTGAAACGTGACAGAACAGATTTCTGATAGTAGCCTGTTGAAAGATAACACGATCACTATCCACCTCGTTATCGCTCAGGTTTCACTCCCATGATCATAACAGTTTACAGATGACAGACAGTGCGCGTCAGATTCACAGTCTGTGTGTGCTGTTATTATTAATAATCAGAGGAGGAGCCGGGTTAATATTAGTCCTCTGAGAACAGGCTTTAACACTCGCTGACTGACAGACGAGGGGCTGTAAACCACTAAAACACCAGCACACTCACTCAAGTACTGTAGTGAAGTACAATTTTCGAGGTACATTTATACATCACTAATTAGTAATGAGTACTTTTACTTTAGTACTTTGCGTATATTATGAGTATTCATACACTGTGGTATTTCTACTTTTACTTAAGTAAAATTTGGAGTACATCCATTAAATGAAAACCAAATTTAAAAATTAAAATATAACTTTATCTCTGCTTCCTGTATGATGAGACAGACAGACAGAGGGACAGACAGGGGGACAGACAGAGGGACAGGCAGGGTGTTTGGTTGCCTCATTTGCAGGCTGCTAATGGAAACAGATCATTAAAGAACAGCGAACGACTGAAAGCAGGCTGAGTGTTTGTGAATCTGATTCTTACTCTTCTTACTGGAACAAACAGCATCGATGTGTGCTGTGTGTTCATTTCCTGTATTTTCAATGTGAATCTTAAAACTGCTCTGGTTTCCAAGTCCAGCGTTTCCTCAATATAATGAAAAATATCATCAAGTATGTACGTATTGACTCTTTGTTTGTGTTTTAGGTTTCTACGTGACTCTGGTGGTGAATCGATGGTGGAATCAGTTTGTTAACCTGCCGTGGCCGGACAGACTCATGTTCCTCATTTCCAGGTACATTCAGACCGTCTGCAGTGAGTCTGTGTTGTCTGTGCTGATGTTGGCGGATGTGACGTCTGTGGATGCAGCTCATGTCATCGTGTGTCCTCCTGCAGCTGTGTTCAGGGTAAAGATGAATATGGCCGCCTGCTGCGCCGGACGCTGGTCCGATACGTCAACCTGACGTCACTTCTCATCTTCCGCTCCGTCAGCACGGCCGTCTGCAAACGCTTCCCCACCATGGACCACGTGGTCGAGGCAGGTCAGGTCCTCAGTCTTTTGTCTCGTGTTGAGTTTTGAGCAGGTTGAAGGGCGACAGAGCTGGAACAGTATTCTGTGTATCTGAAGTGTCCACGAGTGTCTCATCTGAGCTGGTGAGAGTCAGGTGGAGGTCAGCTTCTTCTCTTCAGGGATCAGGGATCGGTGTGTTATCAGAGCAGGAGCTGCAGGAGGCTGTGATGAAGCTCTGTATATATACAGAGTATATATATAATATAGAGTATATAATGTAATACAATTACATTACATTACTATATCATTATATCATACATGTACATGTATGTCATACAATGTATATGCTATATTATATTATACTACTACTATTTGCTATATTGTATTATTTTATATTGTGTTATTATTATAGTACTGTAGTACGGTAGTACCATATTACTAGATTATATTTACCATAATGCACTATAGTATTAGTATTACCACTGCTGCTATTGTACCTTGTACACACTCTTCTTCTTCTTTTTTCTGCTTTTTATATTCTACTTTATATTTTGTATTCCAAACAGTGCAATATAGGAGAAACGATGGAGATGTCAATTTCCCGGAGGGAACCTCCCAAAGGGATTAATAAAGTACTCTGTCTGTCTGTCTGTTAGATGTTACAACCCTCAAACTGCAACACCACATTAATCTGACAGTGGGATCACAGAAGGTTTTAATTCAATCAGAACGGCTCGATAGACAGGCTGTTATAACATTTAATATGGAATTGCTACTGCTGAAGAAAATGCCAAGCACAGACAGTGTGAAAAACAGATTTATATAAACTACAAAACTGGTACTAAACTACAAGTGTTCATAAAGGATCAGATACTTGATGACCTACTTCAATCATGTGTTTGTCTGCTCACCTGCAGGCTTCATGACTCCAGAGGAGAGGAAGGTGTTTGACAACATCTCCTCTCCTCATCTCAAGTACTGGATTCCTGTCGTCTGGTTCTCCAACTTGGTGTCTAAAGCTCGACAGGAAGGACGAATCCAAGACAGCATCGACCTGCAGAACATCCTCAAAGTGACACATGAGATTATACGTTTTATATTCTGTGTCAAAATATAAACATATAGGCATTTAGAGGGCGGGAACTAAATCCAGGTTAGAGGCCATGGGACAAGAATGGGGGGGGGGGGTACCTGGGGCCTCCTGGGCTGACTGGAAGTGCCTTGAGCCTCCAGTGTCGCTCTGATGTCACACTAGTGTAAACATGGCCTTAGGTTACAAATGTCAAAGAGAAAATGGCAGTGAAGCTCCGCACACACTTGAACATCCAGTGAAGTCACTTGAGAATCTAAATCCTTATTAGTCTCTGAGCACATAAACCAGACGTGTAGGTAATGTGACACCTCCTCTTCCAGTCAGCCTGTTGACTTACACAAGTGTGGGTTTGGAAACTGCTGTCAGACCCTGTTGACTCTGTGTGTGTGTCCTCAGGAGATGAATCAGTTCAGGACCTGGTGTGCGACTCTGTTCGGCTACGACTGGGTCGGCATCCCGCTGGTTTATACACAGGCCTGTCTCTCTGCTCCCTGTCTCACATCTATCACCATAACATGTTTAGAACGGATGTAACTCATCTAATCGCATCAGTCATCATCCTCCATCATTACTGTAACTCAATCAGTGCTCTGAGTCTCAGACAGAGGGAGGGAGCGATGCGCAGTAAAGCCTCGACAATCTCTCTCCTCAGGTCGTCACTCTCGCCGTCTACACCTTCTTCTTCGCTTGTCTGATTGGTCGTCAGTTCCTCGACCCCGCTCAGGGCTACCAAGGCCACGACCTCGACCTCTACGTCCCCGTCTTCACCCTGCTGCAGTTCTTCTTCTACTCCGGCTGGCTGAAGGTGCAGATGACCGTTCCTTATTTTGTTTATGTCAATAAATGCGACAAAAAGACCAAAGCCAACAGCGTGTTAGTCCGTCCCTCAACACTGTCTGACTTCCTGTCTGGACACTCGAAACAGGCTGTGTGTCCTGACTGAGGAACAGACATTTGGCCGTTCCTTCTTCTCTAACCTTGTCCTGTTGTATTAATAACACACCAAATCAAGTTATTAATAACTACCTTGGTGGATATGAGCCAGAGGGGCAGAAGGATCCTCACTTGTCGTGGGATCAAAGAGCTTGTGTGTGAAGTCTGAATTCCTGATATGTGTCTTGTTGTCAGGTGGCTGAGCAGCTGATCAACCCGTTCGGAGAGGACGATGATGATTTTGAAGCAAACTGGATCATCGACAGGAACCTTCAGGTCAGCAGCCAATCAGAGAGAAGCTCAACAACTGTTGACTTGTTCAGGTTTTACCATCTCTGCCAGAAGTAGAAACCCGTTGATCTTTATCTTACATGCTGCTTTCACTGGGCCTGTTTTAAACCCACTAAAATCCTTTCAGTGTCGTCACTTCCTGTTTAACCGCCCCTGCAGGTGTCTCTGCTGGCTGTGGACGAGATGCACATGAACCTGCCTCATATGACCAAAGACATGTACTGGAACGACTGTGAGGCTCGACCGCCTTACACGCTGGCTGCTGCCGACTACTGCATCCCGTCATTCCTCGGCTCCACCACCGACATGGGGTCAACATACACACACACACACACACACACACACACACATTCAACCAAAGCAAGCTGATTGGTTTTAGTCAGTTATGTAGCCCTCTTCAGTGTTTTAGGCAACTGCTAATCAGCTTCACTCTTAAAGTACTGTGATTGTCCTCAGTGTGTTTTTCCCTGTACAGTATCAAGGGTTCAGGGGTCGGCCATGTTGTGTTGTTGTGTTGAGACAGTCTATAGGAGAATTAGTTGGTTTCGAGCTGTGCCATCAGCAAAATGAAAAGCTATGTTCCCACATCTCTTCCAGGCTCTCTGACATTCTGCAGTTTGATGAGACCGATGTTACTGACAGTCGCAGACGACAACAGGACCCAGTGTTGACTTGTCGCCAAGAGTCGGTAAGACAGCAGTTTTTATCACCTCTGTCAAAGATGTTGGTACAGACCAGGCTCTATAGGCAGATCAAAAACATGCCAATGAAATAATAATTAAAAGGATTATGTGGCTATGGCGGAGTTTTATGTTCACATGGTTCTAATTTGTTGTAACAGTCTTGAATGGAAGAAAACTGTCTTCCAGGTAAAGAAAGTATTTTGATTTTTAAGTTATTCTTCAGTCATAGTTTCTGACATTTGTAGGTTCTGGGTCGAGTCCGTCGGCTGCTGAGTGTTCAGGAACCTCCTGAACTGCGACCTCCTCGGCCCATCTTCAAACGACACAGCAGTGACGCAACAGGAAGCTTCTTTCCAGACTTCAGGTTCAGTATTGATCCATTTTAAAAAATGTACCCGTAATGCCTGATTTCAGTGGCAGCTGGTGTGTATGTTGCAGCTAGTATTAGTTAACAGTTGGTGTTTCTGACCATTTTATCCACCATCAATCCATCCAGGGTCCACTTAGGTCAAGAGAACATGGTTCCACCTTCCTCCTTGGCCATGGACACTCTGTCCACCTTAAGGGAAGTCAGCAGCAACCCTCCGTCCCCTGAAAGCTCGCCCTCTACTATTTTCCCCCGGCTCATTGTCAGTCCACCGTTGACCTGTGACGTCTGTCACAACATGGATCCTTCTGACAATGGTGAAGCAGCAAAACCTCAGAATGGACTGGATCCCTCCCCCACTGAGGAAACTCAGGTCTTGGAGACTCCGAGGTAATTCATTGGTTTTCTGCTGAAAGTATCTTGATTTCTGATTTTCAACTCCTTCTCTGTCCAGTTCTGTCCATAATGAAAACACCATGATTTGTCTCAGCTTTGGGAAAATTCATCACCATCCTCTTTTAAATTTGGTAATCTTACTCTTACACTCCTTTATCTTCATTTTGTGGTCTGACTCTGTTCTTCATATTTCCAGGACCGGTTCCTCAGTCTGTTGTTCCCCGACTCAGCTGGGACCCAAAGCATTCCGCTGGATGACACTCAACAACCAAAACTGTCCACCAATCAGGCCACGGGGGCGTCAGTTCTCCCTCCAGTTCTCCAGGCAGTCGTCCAAAGGGTCAGTCCGCAGTCTGCCGAGCCCCAAGGGTCTGGGCAGGCGGAGACGATTTCAATCCCGGAGATCACCTGGGCCACCGACCGACACCCTGCAACTCCCCGACCCCGAATACAACCACGACTTCCAGGGACTGGCAGGGGCTGAGGACGACGACAAGGAAGGAACCAACAAGAGTGAAGAGATCAAAGACCAGAACTCCCAGGCATAGAGCTTGGAAAATATAAGAAGTACTCACAGTAATGCAATACTGCCCAAACAGAGCCAATCTCAGGGGTGGTGACAATATTACCCAACAAGAGAAGTCACAACTTTGACTAAGAGGAAAGAAAGAAAGCTCCAGCCTCTGCAGGGATCTTTCAAAGCCTGGACTTCCTGCTTGTTGCTCGTTGCTTTGTCACTGGAAACAAACATGAACCCTAAGATGCATGAAAGAACACAAAAAATATCAATGAATTCTAATACTGGTAATCAACTTTTATGCTCAAAAAATGGGCAACTTGGGTCAAGCTGGTAAGAGCAAGCGACAACCACCACGGCTGAGTGCAAAAAACCTGTCGTTCAAGAGAAGTCTTTTTGATGCCTTAATATTTTCTTAATGGAAGAATAACTCACACACATTACAAGAAGTGAAAGTGGAACCTGAAAAATTTGTAGAGAAATGTTTGGGGTTTTCCTACACACTTCAATACAGTCAGCGTTCTTCATCAAGTGGTCGTTAGAGGAAGTGAACACACTGGTGACTGCTGATTGGACACAATCTCAGGATCACTGACTGGACTTTAAGTTACAGTTTTATTTGTCTGTTTTGTCGATGTAACTGAAGTAATTAATACGCAGGATCTGTTGCTGCTGATGAATCACCAAAAACTATACAGACTTCAAAAATGAAGACGGTGTCCCCGGGACAAGAGTCAACCGTTCAGCCAGTGATGGTTGTTGGATCACTGACAGATTCTCAGAAAAGAAAACAGGTCAGAGAATGATGGACAGCTGAGTCACGGTGCTGCTGGATAGCTGGAAATGACATGTGTGTTGGTGCCTTTTTAAGAACTACAAAATGCTGTTAAGGTCTTTTTAATTGGACAACATTTATTGATCATACAGTTTTCAGCTATTGATGACAGACAGTTCAGACTTCGACCGGGTGCTTGGCAGGAGCAAAGCCGACCTGGTCCTGTCCTCTGTCAAAGACGCTGTAGAACTCTGTCAGAAACACGTCTCCCAGGATCCAGAGAGGACCTTCAGGGGAAACAATGTCCACGGCCTGGAAACCACTGAAACACAGCTCCCTGTCGCCGAGCATCTCCTGAGGACAGACAGAGCATCACACTGCGTCTTTATGATCACGTTTATTTGTCATGTAAACCATAAAAAATATAGTGGAATGAATCATTGTTTCTATCAAGACCAACACATAACAGACCAAACTCAAACATCTGCATGTGTCCATCAGACAGATGAAGCAAAACCTTTGATTCAAAACACGTGACAGGTGCATCCATCCACCTTTAGGGACAAGACCTGACCTCACACGCTAACTATGTAATCATCATGAATGTTTCACAACAAAACGAAGTCTGTCAAACTTTGGAAAGACAAGCTCAAGAAGAGACAGAAGAAACTCTCCCCACCCTCCTGATGTAGCGCTCAGCAGTCAGAGTGTATTCTGTCCCCCCGAGGACAAACGTCACATGAGGTAAACTAGACAACCTGACACAGTCGATGAGGAACTGAAACACACAAGGGTGAAAAATTATTACTCAGAAATGTCTCGTTTAGATTTAGATTATAGAATTCAGTTTCTTTGTTACCTCTCCTATGTTTGTGGGCGTGGCTCCAATCAGCTGCTGCAGGTTGAGGATGTCATTGGTCGGTCCGGCGATGAGGGAGGTTCCAGTGTCAACGATGGCCTGACAGCCACGAGGACAGAACGAGTTCACGCCCTGGACGGCGACACTGGAACACACACAGCTGTCATTACTTCACAGTCTGTCAGTAACTGCACACGGTCTGATAGTCCTGCTTGAACCGCCACCTAGTGGTTGGTGCGTGTACTGCACAGCACCAGCACAGGGTTTTGCCTCCAAATCAAGAAAAATTCAAACACTTAATGATGAATGAATGAATTATATAGAATCACAATAATAAAACATGAGGGAAACCTGTCCAGCTTAATCTGCCAGTATCCTTTCGCAGTCACAGGGAGCCAGTTGATTGGTCCTGTATACAAAGCCTCATCTGTTCCACCCAACAACAGTTCACCTTCTGGGCTGCCGCCACTGGTTCTCCTGCAGGGAAACAGACAACAGAAATCACATTTCGATCAATAAACTACAACTGAAGCTCTGTTAATGCTCCGTGAACACAGCAGCTCTCCTCCTGTGCAGGCGATTAAGCCCTGAACTGGTTGTCCTGGTGAGCTCGCAGTGTGAAAGCTGGAGATAAGACAAACTTGAGAGTCTCTGCATTAGTCTGGAAAAATATGGAGATATCAGATTCTTTAAAACTGGTGAGGTCGCACCTGCTCAGGTAGAAGGAGAAGACGGCCTTGTCCACCGCCTTCTGCGCCATCATGTTGTCAAAAACAGGGTTTCCAAGGATCTCTGCCAGGGACGGGTACCCCATCCCCAGAACACCGTCGAACTTGGCCATGACAAATGCAGCACCGGGCTCATAAACTGACTCCCCGAACTCCTGGTTCAGGACGGTCAGACCGCTGACCTGGAACAGAAGACAAAGGATTACAGCTTATTCTAAAACAGAACACAACATCAGAATGTTCAAATATTGACTCAGACCTTCAGCGTGTCTCTGGCCATGACGCCCAGCAGGTGTCCTGATCCGTAGTGAATCCCAAACATCCGACCGTCATGATGGAACGAAGATGAGTCAAACGCCCTGAAACGTCTGTGCAACGCTGTGAACACACACACACAAAGAAACCTTGAACTTGTTATCACAGTCAGGAACACATTAAACCGAGCTGTCAGGCCGTCCTGACCCACAAACCTTATAAAGCACCAGTACAAAGTCAAACACATGGATGAGTACTGTTGTGTTGTGTGTGTGTGTGTGTGTGTGTGTGTGGTGTTCAGGTACCACAGGCTTGGCTCACGCAGTAGGATGATGGCACCCAGAGGTCGGCTGATCCGGTGTCAAACACCACGGAGAAGTTCTGCTCCGGAGTCCCCAAAGTGATTTCACCAAAATACTGAGCCTGAAAACCAGCACGGACACAACACAGTGAGTCTGTGGCAGGAAGTCAGGCAGAAAAAAACCAAACAACGTGGTCTGATGCCTGATTTAAAACTCAGACTCCCTGCAGGATCCTACGAATCCCACAGACGGAGGAGGGCATCCTGAGCGGTTCAGGGTTTGGTGCCTTGTTCAGGAGCTCAGCTTTCAGATGGACATGTTTGGACGGCCTCTGTTGTTCTTACGTCCATGAAGTTGTAGATTTTCTCGCTGGAGCGTCCGAGCCGCAGCGACGGCGTGCCGGGCGGGAAACACTGAGCGTAGCGCCGGTTGAACATGTCAGGACGATGATCCTTCAGGAAGTTGTGCAGCTGGCCGTCGGCTCGCAGCTGCGTACGAATCGAACGCATCCGCCTCAGAGGAACCCTGGACAAGAGACCGTTTCATATCTTACAGTTAAAATGTTCGTGTCCCAGTGATTCATTGTTTTCCTTTAGTTCCTTAAGCAAATTTTGGAAAATAAGCTTCTTCATTTTCTTGTCAAGAGTTTGATGAGAAGATTGACACCACACTCATGTCATGTATGATAAATATGTAGCTGGAGCCAGCAGTTAGCTTAGCTTAGCATGAAGACTGGAAACAGGGAACTATTCCTTTAAATGAGGAAAATAAGTCCAAACTTCTCATAATTGTATCTGCTGTAGACTTGACTAAGACTTTGAGGTTCTTGGGACCTGAGATGAACTTTAACTGAGATGAGAATAAAACTGAGATATGTCTTAAAACTGTGGGGATGAAAAGGTTCGAACTTGAACTGATTTCCATTTGTAATTGGCTGTTTTTGGGGCCCTCTAGTGGCTGCAGGGACCTTTCACGTGTAGAGATTTACTGTGTCTGTACACTGATGTGAATGAAGGTGTTTTTCCTACCTGACCAGAGCTGAACCCGTCCATGTCCAGATCAACAGCAGCACCAACACCAGCCTCAGCAGCATGTCTGTCTCTGTTCGTCTGTCTGTCTGAGTCTGTGTCTCTGTCAGACAATGGGTTTATCAGGGTTTGCTGCTGCTCTGATTGGCTCAAAGAGATAATCCACCCTCAGAACTCACTGCATCGATCTGTGGAATCTGAAACCAGTGGTTGAATGTAACTAAATACATTTACTCACTTACAAACTTAATTAGGTATAAAATTTAGGTACTTGTACTCAGATCTTTAACTTAAGTAAAGGTAGCGATACTGCAGTGTAAACATACCGTTAGAAGTAAAAGTCCTGCATTCTAAAACTTTACGCAAGTACAAAAGTATTAGAATCAAAATATACTTGAAGTACCAAAACTAAAAGTACTATTAAGGAGAAGGTCCATTTCAGAATTATTATTGTAATCTGTTAATGTGTTTTAGTACTTTAATGTTGCAGCTGGTAAATATGGAGCTAATTTTAATCATTTTAAAATCCTCTGTTCTATAAACCAATTTTTGTTCGTTGATATTTTGTATTAAAAATCCAAAACTGTGAAGCGACTGAAACTGATCAGCTAAATAAATCTCACATGCAGTACAGTTCAGTCTCGTTGGGTAACTTCAGTGTTGACACTCGGAGGTCGGAGTCACTCTGACCTGATACAGCTATAAAGGTGGACAAAATAACATGAACACTTTTGAAAAGTATTTCATTTTCAAAGGAACTAAGGAAACACTCAGTTTTCAGTCATGCTGGATGTTTTTTCTGTCCAGACCGAAACATCTCAACCACTGTTGGAGGGATTAGTCCGAAACATGGAAACGACTCAGAACTATGTGAATCAGAACATTTAGAAAAAACACAAAGACAACAAACAAATCTACTGATGAGGATTGGTTCATTTATTTCAGTAAACAAAACAAACAACGTTCACACTCGTGTTCCAGGCGACGTCGGCACAAACCGACTAACGTTAGCATAACCAGCTTCCAGCAAGTGCTGTGACCTCAGCTAACGTTAGCATCACAAACTGTGCTGAGCAAACAAATGTTTACATGAGCTTCACACGTCGGACATCAGCTGTGCATGATGAGCTTCTGTCTCGTTAGCATTAGCAGAGCCACTGAAGTTAGCTGTGTCTATGGTTAGCTAGCGTTAGCCAGCTAGCCTGTTCAGTGCTTCCACTGAGAGTTTAACAGGGAAAAAAAACAGAACGTTTCTTTAATTTGAACTACACAGGGGTGATAAATAACAAAAGTGATCCCTCCCCGTTCGTCATCTTCATCCTCCTCTTCCTCTAGCAGGGATGATGGTCGGGAACTCTCTTCCTACAAAAACAAACAACATTCCATAAACACAGTAAACAAACTTGGATGATTTTGTCTTAACAAGATCAGCTTAAGTCTAGTGAGTCTGAGGTAATGTCTGCAGCTTTCAGACTGTAGATTTTAACTGAAATGGTTTTATTCTGATGAAAGTATGTTGAACAGTTTTAAGTCTTTTCAGTTGATTCTTGCTATGTACTGAAATTAATCCATCTTTAACTTGAGGACTGAATCACAGTTTTGATTGAGTGTTGATCCTTCACTCATTAATGTTGTTCTGGTCAGATACAGATGAAGATACAATCAAAGGTGTGAACTGACCTGGGAGCAGCTTTGATGATGTTGTCGACTCTCAGGATCATCTCAGCAGCTTCAGAGGCGCTGAGCAGCACCTGACGCTTCACCTGGAAGGACTCTGTGATCCCCAGCTCTGCCATGTTGCCCACTGAGCCTTCAGACATGTCTGCAGGGAAAACACACACACACACACACACACACACACACACACACACACACACACACACACACACACACACACACACACACACACATCACTGTCTGCTCACATGGCAAGCCACAAGAATTTGTAAGCTCTCAACTGAGACCAATCACAGTTTCATCACCGAAGCCTGCAGCAGCTCAGTAACTGCACACTGAGGCTTCTGCCGGTTTTACAGTGTCAATACTTCATGTACACTGAAGATTTCAGGGGATGACTTCACTCACTCAGCCCGAAGGTGGTCTTGTTCTCCTGGTGTGCAGCTCTCAGTTGAGCCACCAGGTCGGCGCTGTCGTAGCCGGCGTTGTCTGCGATGATGGTCGGCAGCTGGAGACAGACAAAAAAAAAAAAAAACATTCGTTCAGCAGGACTCACAACTAAAAGAGTTCTGAGAGCGTACGAGGACCGGCCCTGACGACGGAACGATCCTTTAACAGAGAGCAGGCCGACGGGTTCGTACCATCCTCAGAGCCTTGGCGAATGACTCCATGGCGACAGCCTCCTTTCCTGGCGTCCTATTGGCCAGATCAGTCACCACCTTGGCCATCAGCATCTCAGAGCAGCCTGACAGAGAGACGGAGTCAGATCACAGAGTTCGAATGAGCGCACAGGATGTGTGTGTGTGTGTGTGTGTGTGTACCTCCTCCGTAGACGGTCCGCGGCTCCTTCACAGTCTGAGCCAACACACACAGAGCGTCGTGCAACGAGCGCTCGGCCTCATCCAGAATCTGCTGAGTCGCTCCTCGCAGGACGACGGTGCACGCCTCACCTGAAGGGAAGAGAAGGTCAAAGGTCAAAGTGAAAGACTCAAACTACTCAGCAAACTGTAAAACAGACTCTGGTTGTAATGTTTCCATTTTACGTCTTTTTTTAATCATCATTTTCTCCACATCATGAATGGATTTGGCCCCTGTCTCATTTAAACACATGGAAAAGGACAGTGTCTCATTATTTACCCATGGCGACTCCAGAGAAGTGGATGAGTGTGTCCTCTCCGATCATCACCTCCTCAATCAGTTTGCAGTGACCGAGTTTCACCAGCTCTGGATGGTCGAAGGTGGAGGTGATTTCTCCTCCTGATCACACACAAACACACCTTTCATCAAGCAACTGATCGACTGATTTGACACTTTCTCTGTTGCTCTCATATGAAGCTGCAGGTGGAAAAGCAGCCACCACTGAAGCAAAGCAGAGCAGAACAACACTGTGAAGAAAGTCGACAAACTGAACATGTGTGTTTGTGTGAGTGTTCGCACCAGTGACCAGGGCGAGGCGCTCGACGCCGGCGAAGTCGGCGTGCTCGATGGCCATGACACCGGCCTGTGCGAAGAGCTGCTCTGGGTAGTTGTAGATCAGCTGTCTGTAAAGGAAAATACAAAACAAGTTGAGTCTTTTACAGAAGCAGAAAAATGTAAATGTAATAAACGTGAGCAGGTTTGTTGAAGGAAGCTGAGCTGCCAATATGATCTCTGAGAGACCAACAGCGCCCTCCACTGGACGACTGAGACAGCTTTCATTTACTCCACCACTGTTTCCTGTTTGTGTTTAGTTTGTGGAGTATAATTTAACTGTCAGCTCCTGTGTGTGTGTGTGTGTGTGTGTGTGTGTGTGTACCTGTTGATGAAGCAGTTGATTCCGTGTTTCAGGATTCGGTCGACCTTCTCCTTCATCTTCTCTTTCTCTGCGAGTTCGATCTCTGCAACCTTTGCTGTTGAGTCGACACGAACCCTGGAGCCAAAGATCTGACACACACACACACACAAATGTAAACTACAGTTAAAATCACATTAAATCTAATTGAATCTTTTCATGTTTTTGCTCTGGATTGGTTTGAAGTTGCTTCTTCCATACAGAAACATGACTCCCCTCTGACAGTAGAAGTCTCGCAGTGAATGGAACAGATACTGTGAGAAGAGAAGCTACAGGTGCTTTGTGCTCCTGGGTAGGAAGAAGTAATAAGGTGAACATTGCCATATGTTTTATGTGTGTGTTTTTACCTTGATCTTGTCGGTGTCCATGCCGGTGTTGGCGATCAGGATCTTAACATTCTCCATCCTCTTCGGTTGGTTCACTCCGATCTTCTTGTCCAACAGGAAACCTGGACGAAGCACAAACACATGTGATGTTGCAGTCAATCAGAAGAAACACGGCTCAGCCTGGCGAGCTGTGACATCACACGCCCTCACCTTCGTCCAGGTAGGAGTCGGTGAGGCTGGCTCCCAGCTTCTTGATGACGTGGATGGCCTCCAGGTTTCCGGAGCCCTTCAGCCTCATGACGGCGTTCACAGCCAGCTGGGAGAAATGATCTTTGTGGTGAGTCAGCAGTTTGGAGGACAGCGTCGTCCGGGCGATGTTCAGCAGGTCCTCCTGGAAACGAGCTGCGTCGTTGCTATGGAGACAGGAAGGATGACGAGGCAGATGGAGATGAGAAGAAGCGCTATGTGAAGGAGCTATTCATTGTTTGGTCAAAAGGTCAAGAACAAACTTTCTGTCTCTACTTTGAAGTAACGAGAAGCGACAATGGTAATTTAAATATTGCCCATCTCCTGAAGAAGATCATGTGATATGATATTACAGTCCTAAAAAATAAACAGTTGTGGATCAGTGTCAGTCTCACCTGTGATCCACTGCAGCCTCCCTCAGAGCGTCCCTGGCTGCCTGAGTCGCTTTCCTCCAGCCAGAGATGATGGTCTGTGGATGAATCTTCTTGGCGATCAGAAGTTCTGCCTCCTGCGAAGACAACACTGACGGTCAGAAAACAGCAGCAAATGTGAAGTCATATGAATCATTTTCAAAGAAGTCAACAGTCTTTTACCCGCAGCAGCTCTGCAGCGAGCACCGTGACGGAGGTCGTCCCGTCTCCAACTTCATCATCCTGAACCTTCGACATGTCTGGAAGCACAACAGGATTTAAAATCTACTCTGCTAATGTCATTCCACTGCGATTTATTCTCCTCCTCCATAAACTGACTGTCGTCTTAGACGTCATGTTTTACACCTTCTGGTTCAACAAGACCAGTATCTCACAAAGCTGCAGACACAGCCAGTTTGACCGGCTCATATTCGGCAGCTTCACTCACCAACCAGGACTTTGGCAGCAGGGTTGTCGACGCCGATGGCTTTCAGGATGGTCGCTCCATCGTTGGTCACCGTCACCGTCCCGCCCTTTCCTCCACCCAGCAAGATCTTGTCCTGAAGAGAAAGATGAGAAGAAGCTTTTCAACTACAGACTATTTTCCTAAAGTTGATTTCTGAGACAATATTGAACAAATCGAAAAAAAATAATCAGGTCTAGCGAAAAACACAACTCACCATCCCCTTTGGGCCCAGAGTGCTTTTCACCAGATCCCCGATAGCGATGGCGCCCACAAAGGATGACTGCAGAGAAAACACACAGTTAAACAAAGTTTCAGCGTCTATTTTCCTCTTCACATCATGAACAGATGCAACGGGGGGTGACATCACAAACCAAATAAAAAGCTTCACTGATGAGGACAGATATTACAAACGCACCAGTCGTGCAGTTTCAGCCTTCTCTTCATCAGCTCCATGTTTGAAGATGTTGACCGGGGCCATCGATAAGGACGCCTGCAGAGACACAGACAGTCAACCCATCGATCAGCATTTACAGACAAATGAACAACAACACACACTTTATAGTTCTGTGGTATATCTTGCCATTTGGTGGTGTTCCTGATAATATTCTGCAAAACAAGAGCAGTATGACACAACAGTGTCTGGTCCACTCCCATTGATATGACTGGGATGGACAAAATACTTGAAACAGTAAAATGATCACAAAGCTGAATGAACATCTCTCTTAAACAGTTTGAACTTACAGAAAATCTTCATGATGGTTGTTGTATCTGACTGTTTGAAGTGTATGTTTTGACGTTAAAACCAATCATTTGGACCAAATAATATCTTGATTGAAAAACAATTTAATCAGTGGTTAAAATCTTGACTGAGGTGCACACTGGAGCATATTTAAGGTGTGGACGGATCTATTTATTCCGAGCAGCAATGAAAGCAGCAGCAGCTGAGCTCCGCCTCTTTTCTCTTAGAAACCGCTAGAAGCTTCACTAAAATTATTAAAATACAAAATATTAACAACACAAAAACTACTGATATTGCGATTTAAGTTAGTTTGAAGTATATGTCATTTAAATCACACAATAAATTGTCTATTATTCAATTTATTCATCACGTCTATAATGGCTGAATTGTTCCTTCTTGACAACTACAAAGCCTGAATGACAAGCTAAGCTAACATGCTAACGGGCTACCTGCGGAGAACGAGAAGGAGCTGACTCTCATAGATACAAATATTAACGAAACATTTAAGATTTTGAAGAGAACCTGAGATTTTCATCAAACATTATGATGAGTTAAATCACTACTTTGCAGCAGTTAGCTTAGCCGCTAGTTCGCCCATGAGTCCATGTGCTTTCTCGCCGGTTAGCAGCAGCAGCCAACAGGAAGCTAAACGGACGCTACAAACAACACAAACGGCGTATAAAGTATTTTACAGAGTCTCTGCGAGCTTCACTCCATAATGAGGTGAAGCGATGTTTTCTAACTGATCGCGTCGGTTCACAAGAGAAGAAATAAATGTTAAAACTCACCATGATGTCTGAGTCAGGGTTGAAGACGTGCGCGCGCACAAAGGAAGGGCTGGGCAGCGAGGAGACGCACCTACGTCAATACGTAACGGTGCGTTCAGAGCAGATCACGGAAAACACAGAGCTGCCACCGTCTGTTCAAAAATATCCTGGGATTTGTTTCGTATCTCCAGATGTTTGAGATAAAGTGAAGGGTGAAGTTTTCCTTCATGTGTTGATAAAATTCTCCTTCGACTCTTTAAAAATATTTGGATCAGATGGAAAATGCATCGAAAATAAAACACTCTGAATGAAGTATGTAGTTCACAGAGACATCCGCAGGCGGCGCTCTCAGTCTCATATGAGTGGACAGGAAGAATTTAATCCACCAGTTTCATAAAATGGATTTTTAAACTTCATTTAAGATTCGATTATTTTAAACCATCCAGTCCAGACTGGCTCCAGTTCAGTTAAACCAGGACTCTGTGGACTCAGCAGCATTAAAGACAGTCTGATCCATGTTTCAAAGGTTTCCTGATTGTTCTTTAAGGAAAACAGAAAGACAAAATAATGGACAGGGCAGACTGTTATTTTTATTTTTAGATAAAAAACACCAAAAACATAAATATTTTCCATCATTTCCTCTTCGTCAGGCCCCGCCTCCGAGCTCTGTGATTGGCAGGTTGCACAGGAAGACAGTAGATGTGCATGGGGAACTTCCTGAAATAGCTGCTGACCCAGGGTCTGTGGACGACAACAGGAAACACCAAGAGTGAAAAAAAGAAAACCCAGACTGGCGACTCGTCAGGTGTGGTTCTTACTTAGCGACTCGCTGGCTCAGACTCAGGTAACAGAGGTTTGTTCTCATCAGTTTGTTCTCCTGCTGACGGAGGAATTCAGCTTCCTGCTGACGCTCGACGTCCAGACGCAGAGACTCTCGAAGCTCGGCCTCAATCCGACCCAACTGAAACACACACACACACACACACACACACACACAAAGGATTTAATGATAATAAGAAAAATAGAGAATAACGGCAGAATGATCTTTTCATACTAACTGACAGCACATGCAATTCCAGGATTTGCCACAAGTGGGTGCAAAGATGCAGGAGATTTCAATCTATGACTACAGCCATACAATTATGAACTAGAGAAAAACGTAAAGTTAAAACGTTACATAAATATTCCAATTCATAGTTTAGAATGATAAAAATCACACATAAAATAGTTTTTTAATATATATATATATACATTTTTAGCTTTTAGCTAATACATAAAAATGTCTGTTTCTTCTTGGCCTCTAGTTGGCGCAGTTTCACCCCACACCTCATGTGGCAGGTTAGTGCTCGACTGTGTTGCTGTCCATGTTACCTCCTCCAGCAGACTCCTGCTGTCCTCCAGCTTCCTCTGCTGCTCATACAGAGCCAGAGACGCCGGGTCGGACAGACGCCTCACTTCCTGTCTCTCTGCCTCATCCACACCTGGTTTACCTGCCTCACCTGGCTGCTGCTGCTGCTGGATGATAGGAGGCAGGAAACAGGTGCTGACAGAGAGAGAGAGAGAGTGAAGAGTTCATATTTCACTTCATCATGTTGTGAGCTTGTCGAGCAGCATCTGTGTGCTGAGTGGCAGAACTAATGAACACACACACACACACACACACACACACACACACACTTCCATGTAAACCAGTTTCCATTCAGATTTGTTTACAGTCGGGTCTGATCACGGTAACCAATCCCTCTGCCAAGGTCGTGCTTCACTGGAGAGTATCTCTCTCTCTCTCACACACACACACACAGAGTTATCAGATTGAGTTTCCAGTTCCTGTGCCGACAGCAGCAAAGTTTCCAGCCAAGCTTTTATTTGAATGGATCCATATTGTCTCGCTTTTTGATTTTTATTTTGTTGACATCCACAAAACATGTTTACAGATGTCAACAAACCTGCCTGATCACATCTGACCTTCATGATTCATAACATCAACATCTTCGACATGACCTTCATGATTCATAACATCAACATCTTCGACATGAGCTTCATTATTCATAACCATAGACTTTGGCCTAATGTTAAAAACTGTCACGTGACCTCCATGAATGTTCAAATAATTCAGCACTTTGTTGCACAGAGTTAGATTTTGTCTGGACAGTAAATATAAAGCGACAGTCAGCAGCTTCACATGAAGACAAAAAACAGGTGGAAACAATGAACTTGTGAGAGCATGAACAGACTCGTCATCATGACTCCTCGACTCCTTTCAACCAATCAGCTGTCTCTTACCTGTGCTCTCTGCTGTCCGACTCTTCCCGAATCTGAGAGAGATGCCGACCTCCCATCCTGCCCTGCCACACACACACACACACACACACACACACACACACACACACACACACACACACACACACACAGTGGATAGAGTATCAGTTAATCACATGTTCTCAAAGGACTGACTGAAGCCTGGAAGGAGACAGTTTCCCCTGGTGATAGTTTCATGGTGACAGGAGACATCTGTCCGTCAGTCTCTGAGCTGACAGACGACACCGCTGCATACACTGATCAGTCTGCGCACACACACACACACACACACACACACACACACACACACACACACACACACACACACACACACACACACACACACAGCTGAGTAGAGATTAGTTACCTGTTACCTGTCTTGGGAACGTTACACCTGGTTTTTGTTTAGTTTGCCTCAGAGATCCACGAAGTCATCCTGTGTTTTTGTTATTTATTTTCTTATTATCCAAACATGCTGAATCATGTTAGCACCACCTAGAGGCTGCAGTTCCCAATACAGACCACAACAAACAGCTGCTAATGTATCTAATATTAGAACCAACATGTGAAGTCTGTCCTGAAGGTGGCGCAAGAGGAAAGGTTGCAGTGCCATTAAAATGAAAAGGGTTCATCCTCTGGGGAGAACAGGATGGTCACATGACCCAGAGCCCAAAGTGACACCATCACAATGTTGGTTTGCTCCAACCAACACAACACACCTGCCAACTATTACACACACATTCAAACTACTAGAGACACATTCAGAGCAGTCGAAGGAAAAGCAGCAGCTTATAAACAACATTACAGCAAAGAATCTTTTTTTTTCTTGACAACTTCTCATGATTTATGAAATTTCAAGAATCCAGAGGGAAAACCGGCAACCTTTAAGCAAATACATCAACATGAATGAATGACAGATAAGATTCGTTCAGCGCTGGCTCAGCGTCAGAGAACAGTTCAGAGCTGTGAAGATGCAGATACTCACAGTCAGCTCCACGTCCATCTGGGTTTGTGTGTTTTCTTCACTGTTTCCAGTCCTGAAACTTTACCTGCAGCTCAGACGTTTGTCTCACACACCTAATTAGTTTGGTGTTTCTGCTGCACCTCCTCCACCTGAATTAGTCATCAGTGTGTGTGTGTGTGTGTGTGTTTACAGCTGAGGGAGTTCAGAAAACGAACCTTCTCCTAAAAATCTGTTTATATACAGACACTGTAATTTGTAATTTGCAGTTAAGAATCATGTTCAGAGGCTGCAGGATGAATTTAGTGAATTAAAGTTATTATCATGAAGCCCTGTTTGTTGTGCTTGACTATAATGTTCAAAGAGATTCAATGTTTCAATTTTGAAATGTTTTATTGAACTTGTTTTCATTTCACATAAAGCAGAGCCGTCAGGATTCAGTCACGTTCAGGTCAGCTCATAGAAAAGGTTCATTTTAACAGTTTCACTTTTTTAGTAACTTCAACATCTTCGCATCAGTAAGACACTCAATTTATTTTTCTTATTATCTTATTTTTCTTATTATTCTTATTTGTCTTAGATTAAATTTTTTAAAATTTCATAATCTATAAAAATGTCAGAAATCTGAAGTTTCACTGTTTCAAACAAAATGACAAATAACTACAACAGTTGAAGCCTGAAAACCAAACTTCTGAGAACAGTCAGGCTTTAAGCTCAGAACTCTGATCAAACCTTTTCTTGGAATTTTAAAAATAATCCCAGTTTTTTTTCCCTTTTCCATCAGACTGAGATCAGTGCTTCACAGCAACATGTCATAACATCTGAAAACCAAGCGAAACAGTAAACTACTTAATTAGAGTCATTTTTCTAACTGAGCTAAAATTGGCTTTAAGATACTGGTTGACAACCTTTTGGCCCTTGACCCTTTGTTGCCGTGTCACAGGTGGAACTGTTCACGGTTCAAACAAACCCTGATTCTGTTTTTGTTTTTACAGGCTTCAAAGTCAAAACTCTCAGGATTCCATGTTTGACTACTCACGTTCGATTGGAAGCTAATTTGTTGAGGGCTGGATGTGGATTATGGGAGATTAACTGGGCTCATCTTTTCATCAGATCGATCTCTGTCGTGTGGTTTTTCTGTTGCAGACTCTGTCTCTCTAAAAGCTGAACATGTCCTCACAGAGACATGAGAATGAAAGAAAGCAAACGGAACATAAAAGGAGAAACTGAGAATCTGATCTGAGCAGCTTCCACTGCGGAACATTGTTGCCATTACGCAGTAAAATCTATCAGCAACAGTGACTTCACGTCACAACAAAGATGCATTTTCAGTTTAAAAAAACATACAAGCAGAACTGACGACTGTCTGCCCCCATTTCTCTCGTTTCATCTTTGTGTGGGAAAAGAAACTAATATATTAAATGTGTGTCTATGAGCTCAAGCAGCGTCTGTAGAAGTGGAAGTGGTAGTCAGTGAAGAGCGCCCCCGCGTAGTGATGGTCAGTACTGCAGTCGGCTTGGCCCTGAGGAGAGACAACCACCAACATTAATGTAACCTACACTACAAAATCACTCAAAGACCATTGTTCCAGTGAAGATCTTTCAATCAGCTCACAAATATATAGTTTGATGTTTTGAAAAGATTCAGTAATTTCTTCTGTTAATGATTAGAAAAGGATAATAGTAAGAGGTGAGTTCTGTGAGGAAGAGCAGAACAGAGACAAGTCTGTATCTTACAGCCACTGCAGAGCGGAAGTGATATGAGCTGTGATAAAGACGGGACACGTGAAGAGGCCACTCGTGTTCTCCCTGCAGAGACAGAGACACAAACGTCAGCTCAAAGATTATTCAACAAAGGCTCAACTTCCAATAACAGCAAGAGGTCACATCAGGCCCAACCTCGTCTAACTGCTCTGCACTTAAAGCACCATTTCATTCCCATCAAACTCTGAATGAAAGGTCAGAAACTGCTGCAGCAACGACTGATTCTTTTCACGATCAATCATCATCAGGTGTGTGTCACTGTGTGTCGGTGTCCATGTCCTGGATCAGTGTGAGCGTGACTGTGATTAGCATGCTGTCGTCCTGATGTGAGGGAAACCCTCCCACACATCTATTATTCATCTGTGCTTCCTCACACATGCTGCATTATTCACTGTCATCGTAACAGAGTTAGTGGACTGGAGCCTCAGTGCCCCTAGGAGCAACACACACACACACACACACACACACACACACACACACACACACACACACACACACACACGAGTTCATCCAAGCATGTGTGTGTGTGTGTGTGTGTGTGTGTGTGTGTGTGTGTGTGGCCTCCCATCATCAAACATGGATACTCAATTTACCTCCATGGATTCACAGCTCCATGTTGAAAATTACAGTAAAATCATGGAGAACCAAAGTTGTTCATCAAACACACTCAAGTTTGTATTGACGGCTGAAGTTTTCATATCGTTTCTTCCAACAAACACAGAGACCTGATCTGGATTAAATACAGGATGAAATGAGTGTGTTGAGGTGTTATTAGTGTGACTCGGCCTCATCATGAAGCAGAAACAGCAGAAAGCAGGTGACACTGAGATCAATAGAAATACAGAACTCAGACAGTGATCCGGTGCCCGTGCGTCATGTTCACCTGTGTGTTTAATGGGTATCTGCTCCCAGTGACAGTGTTCATGTCCAGCACAGCAGAGCAGGCTGCCGACTCATCGAAGTCACACAGATGAACCACCAGCAGCTCTGTAGAACTACAACACATAAAAATACATTGGAACATGTTTTAGTTCTTGTTTACTTTGACATGTTTTATTCTGTGATAACATTTCAGCTTCATATGAAGTTAATGTGTTTCAGAGCAGGAAGTGTTTACAGGAAGCACCTACTTCATGAGCAGAGTGACTCTCATGTTGACGGGGACAAACTGGCTGATGGGAACTCTGTAGATGAATCGACTTCCCCTGAAGGAAACACAGTGAGATCAGAACCCTGCTGACGACTTCACTAACACCTGATCCCAGCTGTGGAAACAAACTAAGGGCTTTAAATCAAGTGCTCTATGAATACAACTTCTGAGGCGTTAGTACTTTTACTTTGTAGCATTTGTAGTAAAAAAGACAAACCCTGTGTAGAAGTCGGATAATACAGTAAATATGGTGTCGGTTTCCTCTCTGTCTCTCTTCACTTACCCACATTCGTCTCTCCGGCAGTACTTGCTGTCAATCACCTGCCGGCTCTCTTTAATCATGAAGGACTGGATGGTGGTGTTCGTCCCTGACACACACAGAATAACATCAGAAAAACACTGTGCACACAATAAACTGTTTCCGTCAGCTCACATTTAAAAACATAGACAGTGAGCACTCACAGTCTCTGGCACTCTTCAGCTGCTGATACAGTTGTTCTCTTCTTATATCTGTTGAGCAAAAACACATCGAGTGTAAAACCAAGAAATCCAGTTCATACTGGACTGAATCAATCTGTGTTCATGTACATATTAATCTCTTCAGTCATCGGCAGCAGGTGTTGCTACCTGTCACATTCGACTTGTCTGCTCCGGCTGATTCAGTGGGGGTGATGCTGTAGTTGGTGCTGCCCTCTGTTGGCTGAGAGCAGCAGTGCACGTGGTCGCAGTACAGCAGGTCACAGAAGTGCACGTCTGGTGGCCACGGCCCAGGTTGACTGGTCACTGTGACTGCTGGGACTTGGATGGAAAGAAAATACTCAGAAATACTTCAGAGAAAAAACTGACATTAATCTCAGCATCTTCTTCTGTAATACGGCATCGCTGCAGGATCAGCACTGATGGTTAACATATCATATTCTACTTCTTTTTGACAAGTCAATATCTTGAATGTTTGACCTCATTAGCATCATTGAATGGTGTAAATATCTGCTTATTGTGAATTTGATGGTGGTGCCATCAGTCGACAGCCGCTCTGTCCGTCCTCTCACCTGTGCTGCTCCAGGCTGTGGTCTGCAGAGGAACCACGCTGCCGTTACTGAGAGACAAAGACAGCAGTCACACACCACATCACACTGAGCCTGAGGTGATTTTCTGATGAGGTTGTTTTGTTGGTAGTAAACATGGCAGTCGTATAAATGTTGCAGGCAGCGTTTGAGGCAACGATTAACAGCCTAACAAATGCTTTGGCATCTCAGGATAAACATGCAGGGTTAACTCTCCGGGCGACCGCCGGTGGCCAGTCGACTGTGAACAGGTGGTTGCTGTGGAACTGTTGGTGGCTGCTGAGGTGCTGCTCTCAATTTGTGAATGGTTGTAAGGGTGTAGTTTCTTCGCTCGGGGACTTGCAGCTGCTCAGGTGCTGTTTAGTTTTAATTAAGTGTATATAAATTGTGTTTCCTGTTACAATAAAAAATGGTTGTTTACCTGTGGCCTGGAAGGACCTGATAATCCTCCTCCTTCAACGTCAGAAGGTACAGAGCGGTGATAGAGATGATGCTGCACACACACACACACACACACACATACCACAATTGTTTAGAATGAATACTTTCCTTTTTCAGTTTAACATATGACTTCCATGTGGTAAAAACAGGAAGTGACATGGTGCCCCACCAGAAAGCCATGGTGGCCAGCAGGGCGAAGATGCTGGCCTGGAAGACTTTATGCTGCAGACAGTGGCTGTACTTCTGACTCAAGCCTCTCTTCTGAACCTTCCCCGTCTTACAGGTGTCGGTACTCGCCGTCGTCGACACGTTGCTGACTTTCCTGGGTTTCCTGTCGGAGAAAACACCAGACCTCTTTTACTCTGAAATCTCTGATAAATCTGGTTGATTTTTCTGTGATGGATTTCAAACGTGATCCATCATTTCCACAGTTGAAAAAAAATCTTGCATTGCAACACAACTAGTCATGTAAGTTTACAGAAACAAGACGAAAGAACATAACAAAAGACAGAAAAGTCAAACAAACTGTCAATCCAGACAAATGAGCAGGAAAATAATCAGCAGCACAGATTTAGTGAAAACAGCTGCTGAACAAACAGTAGAGTCACACAAAGGAAAAACAGCAGCGTCACTGGAACAGACACGAGGCTCCAAATGACTCATTACATAATATTTAATAATTATATATGATTAATTATTAAAATGAAATTTCTACATGAAAACTATTTAAATAGATTGTGTGAAGGGCTTTAACCAAGCTCAAGCTTTGACCCTGAGCACAGTTCAGCTGTGAACCTGTCTCGTGGAATGTTCCTCAGTTCCTATTTCATACATTTCCCACAATGCCTTTCAACAACTTCACAGTTCGTTCTAGTTTTTTAAGGCTGCCGCTTGTCCTTCACACACACAGTAGCCTTCAGACACTCGGCTGTCCTTGACCTGTGACCTGCATCGATAACAGTGATGCTGTGATGCAACACACACACACACACACACACACACACACACACACACACACACACGAATGCACACTTCGTCAGTACTTTCCAGGGCAATGACGTTGCTTACAAAGTTGCTTAATAATTTTGGCCGAGTGTAATCACAGATGTCAAATGATTAATACTATAATAATAATAATAATAATAAGCCATAACAAATCTTGACATTTACAGTTACATTTATAAAATGTTTACACTGTTGACACTATTCAGGTCATTAATGAACAGATGAATGGATGAAGGTACCCGTTGGAGCGCAGGCTGCCTTTCAGGCTCTTTAACTTTGCCAGGCGGCGGTTCCACACCTCCAGCTCTTTAATTCGAGTCTCCAGGTTGTCGGTGAGCTTCGACAGCTGCTGCACCGCACCCACGTTCTCCATGAAGATCTGCTCCTGTGAGAGGAGGAAGACGAGGAGGAGGAGGTGGAGGGAGTCAGTGGAGATACAAATTCTACAAAAATTGTTTCTTAAGTGCACAAAGAAAAAGTTTCCCATGACACTTGCTGAGAACACAGAGATCTGAAATGATTAACCAATTAAATGATTGGTTGTTCAACAGATAATTAATGGGCAACACTTTTGATGTGAACATGTGAGGATTAGCCAAGCGGCAACCTCCGGCACTGAAAAATGAAGCCAATGCGGAAGTGCAAAAAAGCTGCAGTTCCTCGAATAACCGCTAGAGCAGGCTGCAGAAGTGAGTCAATTACATCTGAGCCGATCTGAGCCCCATGTTAAAATGTCCGACTTTACGACAGAAAAAAAACATATTTACAGCCTGGTTCAAAACATGGCTCTAGTCTCATAAGCTGTTTTTCTACTCCATGACAACTCTGGGGGGGGCGAATTTTTTTATAAGGCGTTCGTTTAAAATATACAGCATACATCATTATGCACAGTTCATAGCTGTCAATCTAAGTGGCGCCACTTTGATTGACAGCTATGAACTGACGGTCTAAGGGGGCGACGCTCCGGCTAATTCTAGTCACTGAGTTTCGGAAAGAGATCGTTGTGGGGTTAGCCGGCTAGCAACGCTATTTAGCATTTAACCTAGCTGGTTAGCCGTAGCTAGTTTGATTATTTCGAATAAAGCGGCTTTTTTCAGCCAATAGCGTTCATTCGACCCGCCTCAGCTCCGCCCTCGCTCCACCTCTTTGTCCATATTTGGAGTAACCGGAGGTGGGCTACCAAGATGGCTACGCACTACGATTTGCTTCATTTCTGCTCTTCAGAAACCTATGGGTGACGTCACGGACACTACGTCCATATTTTCTACAGTCTATGGGATTAGCTCTTTGATTCATATCGTTGTACATTTCATTCATACACTGTAATTTCTGCTTTTCTTTGTAGATGACTCTCAAATGTCACACTATGATCCACATTAACCAACAAAGACAAACTCGACGCAGTCTGGAGGGAGGGGGGAGGACAGGTGGAGGAGGTCACCTTGTCAACCATGAGGAAGTTATGAATCGTCTCTCCGTCGGAGCAGCTGACGTCTCCGACCTCCCTCACTGCTGCTGGCAGCAGCTCCTTCACCTCCTGAGCTATTATACCTGAAATATCATGTGAGAATGTTCCAACAAGCATCAAACTCCGCTGCTACAAAACATAAATGACAGTTTTAGTACAATGACGCTGTGGTCACTTACCTGTCTGGTGGGTTTGGTCTATTCCCATGGTGGATGCAAACTCTGGTTTATAATCAAACTCGACTATTCTCATCTGAGTGATTCTTTTCAGCTGCTGCTCAGAGTCGACCTGACAGACAAACAGATGAAGAATTTAAAGATCAAGTACAGAATCAGAAAACTAAATTTGTCCATTTCACTTTGTTGTAAAAGTGTGATCATTTCCTTGATGTTTGTGTAGGCGCTCTTTATTGAACATATTAGGTCTGACCTCTTGTATATTTTGCTTGGCGCGGCAGTCGGACGGCTGCATGACGGCGCCCATCACCTTGGCGTTTCCACAGACAACTAAGGCCTCGTCGGGGGAGTCGGTGTTGATGCCCACTCGGCCTTGACAGACCACGGCGTCCTGCACCGCCCCGCGCTGCCACATGGTGTCCCCGTCCATCTCAAACTGCCCGGGGTTCGAAGCCTGCAGAGGAGACGCTGCTGCATGAGACTGAAGACAGTTTCATGAATAAGACAGAGACGTTTGTCTGTAGTGGTTTGATTCACGGTTCATGGGTCACTGGTTTGAAGTCGGTGTTTTTACCCTGACGATGATTCTCTCTGACATCAGAGCTGTGAGGAGGAAAGTCTCCTCTCCTCCCACTGCTGCGTACAGACCGACCACCATCTGAAAATATCTACAAACAAGCTCACAGTTAGCATGTAGCTCTGACTGTTGTTCATGCAGCCAGTCGTGCTCTCACCCACCTCTGGTCAGGGTTGGGTTTGCCTTTTTTCCTCATGTTGTTGGCCGTCGTCTCGCTGAAGTGCAGGCGGCCAAGTGTGACTTTGGTGATTTTGCCGCTGGGCAGACTGATCCTGGACAATATGATTCATTGCTTTTAAAATACGTATTTAAATGGTTATGCTTTTACAACTTAGTAAAATATTTGGCAAGTTTGGATCCAGAACAAACAAGTGCATGTTTTAACTTATAAACAGCTGGTGCACGCGGGGATGTGTGTTACCTACCTGACAGGGTAAAAGGGCTTCTTGCTGCGGTCGGGCTGAGACTGCTCAATGGTCACCTTATGGCTCGGAGAGTCCAACTGTGAGAAGTGAAGCACACACGAATCACACAGAGGCAACACTGAACGCTCTCCCTGCTAGAAGCTTTTCAGATTCTCTGGCGGTCGAAGTGGCTCAAAGTCTGATAGAGTCCACATCAGTCTGACATGTTCACTGAGTCCAGGACATTTTAGAATCTGTGTGTTGGTCAGCAAGTAGATACAATGCTAACTGCTGCTAGGCTAACAACTTAGACCTGGAACCACAACTGAAATTTTTTTGTTTGTTTTTGGAGTTTTACTGTTTTTCGGGCAAATGATCTGGTGCATTTCACTGTAGCTGGAAGGCAAAACTGAAATAAAGTACTCAAAGGATGCTTTTATTTTCCTGGTAACTCAATGTAGACAGGAGGTGGAAGAGTCTTGTGCGCACCTTGATGCCGAACACCTTGATCTGGAAGTGGTCGATGGCCTGCAGCCCGCTGGGCGTCCTGACGTATCGCGGCTCCGCGGCCATGCCGATGTGAACAGTGACCTGGAAGTGATTCTTCTTTTGGCAGACGAAGGCCTCGTCAGCTGCAGAGTAGATGAAGCCTTTATCTGTGTCGACGTGGTAGGCAGGAGGAGACCTGGAGACACAGGAGAAAAGCCATTCGAGTTTGTTCTGGCTTTAGAATGAACACACTGACTTGGCCGGTTCTGCACTCACAGTCTCTCATAGCTGCTGTTGTGCAAAGCGCTGCAATGTTCCGGCCTGTACTGATCCCAGGTCAGCATCTGGTAGGATCCCAAACTCAGTCCACCACCGCCCACTCCACTTCCTGCACTGCCACCACGAGTCCCATCACCTTCACCGCAGGAAGCCTCGGGTCCTGCCGACGGTTCCTCCGACTCAGACCTCCTCCTCTTCTTACTGTCTGAGGAGCTGGAGCAGGATGAGATTCAGAGCTCAGATCAAACAGCCAATCACTGACTGACTCTCTGTTATCACAGGTTTTTACCTCCTCAGGTACAAATATGATTCACAGTTATGACAGGAAATGGGATAATTGGCCACAGTATGTAATAATTTCCTGGTTAAAGAAGAAGGTTACCGACGATCTCCTGCTGCTGGTGATCACTCTGTTTTGTTACGACAGGAGCAGATGTGGGTCTCTAACATTGAGCTACACTGGTTCCAAACCTACCTGAACCACTCAGGAAAGACTAAAAGTCACAAAATGGACAGTGTTGAGGTTCTGCTTACTGGGTGTGTAGCGTGGAGGTGGAGCCCAGCAGACGGGTTGAGGGCAGCGTGGCTGGATTCGGGACCACCCCCGGACCAGCGCAGGGTGTGGCGTAGCTGTTTGATGGTGGCTGTGGGGGGGAAGGAGGCGTTGGAGGGGTGTAAACCTGCGAGCAGTTGTCTGGGCTCAGGTAGTGTGTTAGTTCAGGTGAGTGGTGTGTGTGCTGGTACAGGTGGGCGGGTGGAGCAGGTGGGGCGGGCGAGGTCCCAGGCTTGATGTAAGTGTTAGTGAGGCCCAAACTGCGGAGCTGATTGTGGGTCAGTGGCTCGTGGTGGGCAGGGGCGGAGCCTCCATTCTTAAAGCGACAGGACGAAGAGGCCGGCCGTTGTGCTGGCTGGAACACTTCCTGGGCGGTCTGCTGGTTGGACCAATAGGACGGCTCGCACTGGAAGTCTACCAGTCAAAACACACTCAGTCATTGTCACTGGGGTCAGTCGGAGCCAAACAAACAGAAATCACTTATTTTCAAATGAATTCCCACAATCTGTAGATTCACTTGCAAAGGTAACTAAGTATTTGTGCAGATTTTAAGGTTGTGCCAGGTGTGTGAATAAAGTTAAGGAATCTAATCTGGAGTGTTTATTATTGTTATTTTTCTGCACTGTGTAAAGTGGTTGTGCTGTGTTTGAACTTGTGTGAATGGGATCTGTGGTGCGGCACACTGCGTTCTCAGCTCTGTATTTACAGCTGATATCCAATTAGGTCAAAGCTGTTTGTGTGTGTTACATAACAATATGGGTCTTGAGACAAACAACACAAGCACATATGTGACAATTTCTAATTACTGCAGATAAAATAATCCAGTAAATAAATACATGCTTCTGATTGTCTCATACTGTTTTCATTTATAAGTTTATGTCACGTTTTCTATCAGCACTATCTGCGGTCGAGTACATGCCGTGGTTGTAGCTGTGAACAGTACCTGGTATCTGTGCGGGTGAACAGGCCTCTGAGTCAGGAGGAGACTCAGGGAGCATGCTGGGAAAAACACATGAAACACAGTTAACAAATCACACTATTGTGAAATATGTGGCAAACACTTTTCACCTAACAAAACATACTGAAGATTTTCAGTTGACACTTATCAACTGGATCTAATTGATTTTATTGATTACCTGCCTCTTGATTTGTTTCACTTGACTTATTAAGATTGTTTTTATTGTTTTTATTCTGCACTGTTTGAAGCGGTTTTGGTGTTTGATCAGTTGTTTGTATGTGATCTCTCGGTGCTGCAGACAGCTTTCTCTGCCCTGTGTTTTACAACCTCGACTTATCTGATAACCAATTAGGTCAGTGTCGTTTGTGTGTGTGTTACATAACAATATACGTGTAGTTACCACCACCACCAACACTATTAGTATCTCTTCTACTACTTGAATTACTTTACTGGATTTGACTGATCAATAACCGATCAAGACTGATGTAATGCTGGAATGTGTTGGTGTTGGTGTGTGTGTTTATGATTCTTACAAACTGTTGGGGTCCATGTCGTTGCTGAGGTACTGCTCCAGGATGCTCGTATCCACGGCAACAGAACTGTCCAACACACCACTGACATCCTGACCTGCACACACACACACGTGCACACACACACACACACACACACACACACACAGTCCAATCAGATTATTGCAAGGATGAAGAAGTTTGAGCTTTGTAGAACTAGTTGGATAAATTAAAATTCGATTCTTAAATTCTTCTCTCAGCTTTTAAAGTTATGACGAATCGCAGGATCTAACAGTTGATTGTGTGAATCAGAGGACAGAGGGTGAGGACGTGTAACGACTCACCACTGAAGAACTGCTGCAGCGCCTCATTCTCTCCCAGCACCTGGACCGGCAGCCGGCCTGCTCCAGGCTCCATGCTGCACAGCAGGGGGCGCTGCAGCTGGGGGAGAGGGGATCAGCTGCTGCCGGACCAAACACCAAATTAATAAACATATATAGAACTTTAGAAGAAAAGATGAATCTCTACAATACAAATATTTTTTCTCTCTTACTTTAAGTTATGAAAAGTAATTAAGTACATTTACTTGTACTGTACATAAGTACAATTTTCAGGTATTTGTACTGTAATATTTCCATTTTAAGCTACGTTATACTTCTACTCCATCACATTTCAGTCTGAAATATTGTACTTTTTTCTCCACTACATTCATCAGGTGTAGTAACAAGTTACTTTTCCAATTCGCATTTAACATTAAAAAACATTTGCTCCACTTACAAAATAGTTTGTTAAAGATTAAACTATGTAACGTCGCTGTAAAATGTAGTTAAAAGTAGCTCCACTAACTCATGCATTGATTCATCAGCATTAGTATTAATATTCTACTGTAAAATGTAGTAAGATATAATTCACTTTCATTTTTGATATTTAACATTTTGATGCTTATAGTTCTGTACTTGAAGTAAGATTTTAAATAAATGAGTTCTTGTACATTGTGGCATTAGCACTTTTTCTTCAGTAGAGATCTGAGTACTTCTTGCATCACTGCCTCCAGCTGTTGAGACGCACGTGTAATGACAGAAAACCCAGATGGGTTTATGATCGAATAAAATCGGAGTTCAAGGTAAAAACCTTTGACTTCATGTGACGCGGATCAAAGCTTCAACTGTCACCTGTTACAACACAATCAAATTATGAATTAATTTACCTCATGTGCTTTATGTCGTGATAATTTCCTAGCAAATAATACTAATTTGTTAATGGGTACAGTGTACAAAAGGTCGTCTCTAAATACTGTTCCTTTAAGACTGTTCAGCAAATCACTGTACATGTGAATTACCACACTGCCACGGTCCTTGAACGCACCGCAGACGGCCATACGGACATCGAGCCGAGTGACAGTGTGTGCGTCTACCAGCAGTGAGTTACGTTATGTCACGTGTGTAGTCTTTGTTAACGTTTAGGTACATTTATAAGTTAAGCAATAATATGCCAGTCGTTTGTTCCATGTATTTTATGTTGTTATAAAAAGTTAGCCGCTAATTAGCGACATATCGTTAGCCGCTAACGAGCGTTTATGCTAGCTCACGATGTAGCTAAGCTCTGCTGTTTTCATTGCATGTCACATATTACCACTCACTCTGTGGATTGTTTACTGTGATATAAGTTGTAAATAATAGTTTAAGCCGTATTTAAGTTATACTCTGTTTAGTAATAGTTATAATTGGCTCATTATATTTCTTTGTGAATTTGTATTTATTGTTAACTATCTTGTGTTACTGTGCTTGTGTTACAGAAACCACACACACACACGTGCATGTTGTTCATTCAGGAAAATTATATAAAAGGTTGAACCCATTATTGGACTCCTTTCCTCCTTCTCCACCAACCTGCTCATGTGCCCTAACCGACACACTGAAGTGTTTGCTACCACCAAGATCATACAGTCCATATAGTCTCATACATACAGTTAACGGAGACAATTAAAGGTTTTCTTGTGTTTTCCTGATTGTTTTATGTGTTTTGTTCAGCTTGCAAAATTATAACAGCATAAAAAAAGACATTAGAAGAGAAACTGATGTGTGTGAGACTTCAAGAAGCTGCAGGTTTGAACAGGACGTCCTCCAGAACTGAGGGGAAAAATCATTATAAAACATGAGTTTGCAGGTCAGAAAGTTTTCGATGACATTCAGTGATAATCAGACCTCAGTCATTTCATTGGGAATGAATGAACTGATAGATTGCGCTCGTTACATACGACAGCCACAGAAAATGGATTTTTTCATTTTCGACAGAGCATTTGATTAATGATTAGTGTTGATTGACAGAGACATGACCTTCCCTCGCTTTAATACAATGACCTGACAGTAATATTGAAACCATCAATGGCCGGAGCTGCCGTGCCGTCCTCACTAATTTATCAGGGAATTTGAGAGTTTTGGTAGCTTGGGAGAGTTTATATACAACATTGATGTAGAAGAGAAAAAAACACACGATAGATATTTTAAATATTCAGTCTGGACCCTGGCTGTTTCCTGCTTCATCTGGCTGGCAAGCCTGCTTTGCTTTTAGGCCAACAACAAATAGAATAATTACGAAGTAAGACTCGTTTCACTACTGGTGCCTCACAATGTTTTACTTTGGGGGAATAAAAACATTTCTTTGATACCTCAGATTAATTTGGACTAACAAATTGCTCAATGATGAAAAAAATTTACTAAAAGGTTTAAAGTTTGAAACACTTCCTGATTTAGAATATTTTAACAAAGAACAAGTACAAAAGTCTGCAAATGCACACAAGCATTTAATACCAACTTTTGATTCTTGACACCAGAGCTTGACACTTTGCTTCAGGAAGTAACGAGGTTCGATACTAAAAAGAACCACCGGAATTTTATTCCAGACAGACTTTGAAACAGCATTCAGACCTTCATGTTGAGAAATGAAACTTACAGAACATTTAACTGAAAAACAAAAAATGTTTGGGGTGTGCACCGCAGGGACTTGGATTCATAACTTCAGTATTTTTAAAATTCTGACTATGATCAGGATTATTTTCACTGAACACTTTAAAATGTCTCCTGAAAAGTAAATCACAGGAAGTAACAGCAGCTATTACAGAAAACATGTTTGAAGCAGCAATAACTCTGTATGTTAATATTTAAGATGCTGATCATCTATATTTCATATATCTATGAAGCACTTCTGTCGTATTGTTGTGAAACTGATTGATAATTGACAAAGAGTGATAATTTTGTATTAAATGTTGCTGTTTTTCTGCAAACAGGAAACTTCTGATCTCTTCATAATTCACCCTAAAGTACTGAAACCACAACATGCATGATGAAATAAACTCTTTTCTGTCTGTAGCTCGTGATCTGATTTCTCCTGTTTAAACAGACACAGCTCAGATCTGCTCGACAAAAAACAGCAGCAGACATATTTGTTCAAACACACCTGTCTTGTCTGTCCAAGATGGCTGCCAGTCGATGAGCGATGATCTCTGACTTTATACGGCCTGCTCGTCCATCAGGTATAATCCATCTGTGAGGGCGGATTCAGAGTCAGATTTTACACACAGTTCCTCCAAACTTGTCAAATCTTCTTCTGTGGTTTTACTCAAGGGAAATATTTCCTTTTAGATAATAATTATTTTTCTTGATGTTTGTGCCGTCTGTGGATCGTCTCTGTCTGAACTTTGAGCTTTGGACAGGAAACAGTAAAAGACATTCACATACCTGACGCAGGCGTATAACACACCAGTGTGTGTGTGAGTGTGTGCATATGTGTGTGTGTGTAACTTGAAGCCATAAAACAGGCAGTCATCTTACTGGAAGCGCACACACACACACCTGCTGCCTAGTGAGCACTTTTACTTTTTGTCACTCTGAATACATTTTGCTGCTAAAACTTCTGTATTTCCATTTAAGTAAGTTTTTTAATGCAACACTTTTACATGAAGTGGAGACAATTTTATGTTAAGTAAATGATTTGATAGCTTCTTTCACTACTGATCAAATTTGTGTGAAGTTTTCTCTTCACACATCTCACTCATACTTCTTGGATATAGTGATCATGTTGTACTTGGATTCAGTTCCGATGTTGAATTTATTGCTGGAGTTGCGTGTGTGTATAAAATGGCCTCTTATGGCCTAAAACTCCAATTGGACCTTGTAAAGATGATCGCAAGATCGTTAGAAAGTACTGAGCAGACATACACACATTTATCTGTTGTACTTCAGGTGAGTAAATACTCTGCTGTCCCTGTTGTCCACTGAAGAGGCGATGGAAGAAGGAAGAAGTCCATCTGTCCTCCATCCAGTAGATGGTGATAAAGACACAGTCACTGAAAAATAAATGACACTCAATGGGAGCTTTACACAAACTCACTAATTCTTACTCATCTTTCAGGACTTTCATTGGAGGTTCAGAGAGTCCTGGTGGTTTTGCAGCCAACCAACTCACAAAGCTAATGTTAGCTTGCTAAAATATAACCTGTCTAAAGTGAAGAGTTAAAGAAGTAATATAACGAGAAAAGTCAACAGATCTGACCTAAATAAATGCTGTTTAATAATGATGTAAATCACGTTGTAAAAATTTGTAATTAAATTCCACAAAAATAAAACAACATACCTTCAAATACAAAATATTAATAATATACCAATAACATTTAAGAAAAGGAGTCAATAACATCAGTGAGCTAGGATAATGATGGACGATGATAATTTCCACTCATTATAAACTGTATGAACACTCTTAACTATGAAACATGTAATTCTATCTGTATCAACTGGGTTTTACTGTGACTGAGCTAACTGACAATGCTAACGCTAATGTTGGCTTACTAACATATGAAACCAATTAATGAAATTTCATATCTGCTCTGTTATTTCATTCATTGATGTTTGAAAATATTGTAGACAGTGAGGACATAAAATTACATTTGAGAAAAGTAACACAACATACCTCAAAATGTCGAGCTAGCAATGCTTTGCTAAATGTTAGCGTTAGCTCAGTTAGCATAATCTGATATTCAGACAATTTTAAACGACATTATTGGTCTTACAAATTTACGTTGGTAAATTTGTATTGTTCTTACAAATTTATGTATATTTTTCAATGTATAAATATAAACACAGTAATACTTACATTTACAGTGAATTAACGGCTGTGTTTGATGTGTTGTTTGCCTCCGAAACCAGAAACGTTTGGCAGCTCTGTTACAACTGAAACTAGCTTGTGAAGCTAAAGCGACTTTCTGTTTATACAGTTGATCGTTTTGATTGGACAGAACAACGCGCGTTTTACAGCAACTGACTAAAACATAAATGAGGCTTTACTAGATATTTTTAATATAAGACTATTAATTATTAATTAATAAGGGAAATCAATAACATTGATCCTAAACATCAACGTCTTTTCTACAGTTTGTCACAGTCTTTGTGTTGTAATTCATGTATCTCCAGGTTTTCAGGTTCAAGATTCAAAACAAAGTTTATCAAAGCCTAAGAAAATATTATTCTGTTTTCACAAAGTCTGAGGAGCAAATATGAATCAATAAATTGATCTTATGTGTAAAATTGGTGGATTGTCCCCTAAATCAATCAATCAATCAATCAATCAATCAATCAATCAATCAATCGCATACTATATCATCACTGACATTCGAAATAATGTCTTTCATTGAGCAACAGGATCAAATCAGATAAAATATAATAATTAGGGCTTCTAAGCTCGATTGACTCTGTCTGTCCAGCAGATGGCGCTGCAGGACAGTAGTGTGTTTTATCTCCAGCAACTGCAGGTGAGGGATGAACAGTGGAGGAAGTACTCAGATTGTTGAAGTAAAAGTACCAGTATGACAATGTATAATACTCCATTACAAGTAAAAGTCCTGCAGTCTAATTAGCTAAACATACTTACAGAATCCAAAGTAAAAGTACTCGTGTCTGTTTTAACTGATATGTGATTCTAATTAACATGAGAATATTAATACTGATGCCTTAATGTGAAAGAAAACAGTTGGCTGGTTCAGTCACGTGGTTCCCAACCTCAGGGTCACAGGACAAATCTGAGGGGTCATGAGACGATCAGCAGGAGAAATCTGAATTATTTCATAAGGACTTGACAGAACATCACTGAACAGAACATGCTCACCTTTAAAGGTGAGGTAGTGAACTTGTTTCACTGCTGTGGTTCAGGTCTTAGTGAGATCAGGCTCAAAGAAAAGTGCCAACATGCCAATGGTGGTTTGTCATGATGCTGAAACAGGCGTCCACCTGGACATCCTTCCTGCTTCCCTCCAGTCCAGCAGAACAACACACAGATAAAGGAATCAGACCAACAGAGTTTAATTTAGTTCCTGGCTTTAAAGACTTTAAAACAGCTTGTAGATTTTTTACGTTAGGAAATGAAATGGCAAAGCTTCATTTTATGAGCCCATAAATTGCAAACAGTTTACTATGAAGTTTCTTGGAAAGAACTTTGGAATCTGGTGCAAATTATATGGAAAACAGAGACAGGTTTTTTTTATAGGCTGTTGTTGATTTCCAGATGAATCTTTTCAAAGAACTGCTCCATTGAACTTAGACAGGAAACTAATTTATATAACTAACTCTAGAAATAAAATATGAAAACATTTAGATTAATAGAACATTTTTCTCTTATGCTTCTTTTAATCTTCTTGAATTAAGGAACAACGTTTTCTGCCGACGACAGTTTTAATATTTCCATCTTCTGCTGTGTTTCGTGACCTCTGACCTCTGAGCGAGTCGGAACGAAACACCAGCTTGTGTTTGACAATAACCCCTCTGTCAGCTCTTATCTTATCGTTATCACACTCCATTGTCTGTCTTATCTGTCTGTGGCTCTTACCTGTGACCTGGATCCTTCTGCGACGACCAGCCAACATTTTGATAATCATTTAAACCATTTTTCCCTGTAAAAACATTTTATGATTCCAGCTTCACAAAAGTGCTGCTTTTCCCTTGACTGATGCGAATGTGTCTGTAAGAGTTGGCAGGTTTGTTCTGAAGGTGTCACTTTGGGCTCTGGATCATGTGACCACATTTCGCAAAAATCGATCGATCGATGGAGAAAATGATCAGCAGATGAGTCCAGAATGAGAAGAATCATTAGTTTCCTGGACAAAATAGCTCATCCATCAAATCCATGAGAGAAGAAGAAACACCTTCAGTCTCTCGTGGTTCATGTCAGTGTCACTGAGCCTGATTCTCCAAACACAGAGGAAACTTTAATGAAATAAGAAACAGCAAACAGTGACTCAGAGTTCTAATTCCTTCATTATTCGTTCTGGGTAATTGTGCGATTGTTTTAGTATAAAGTCAGCGTGACTCACCGCGGCTTCATCTCGTTCTTCTGCTGCTTCACAGAGTTCTCTGTGGAATCACACATCTGCTCCAGTGTGAACAGAGGATAAATATCAACAATGCGTCACCATTAACTACGTGTCAACTTTAAAGTAAGATAGCTGAGTTACTGCGTGAACTTTCTCCTCTGACAGCTGACTCACCCACCAAACATCCCAGTTTGCTTAAAGAAACATCAAGAAGTCGTCCAGAGCCGGTTCTGGTTTCTGATCGCTGTCCATCAGGTGAAGTGATGAACAAATATTCATCAGCTGGACTGGATTGTTGTTTCTGGCCGACAGCGATGGAGTTTTCTTTATTAAGTATAAGTACTGACACCACCAGTGAAAATACTCCTTTACAAAGTCCTGCTTTGAAAATGTTCCTTCAGTAAAAGTATTTCAGTATAATCATGAAAATGAAAGTGTTCAATTCAATCAGTGAGTTTTAGAGACGCTGTCGTCCCTTTTCTAGTCTTAGTCTAAAAGACTCTGTTTCTGCCTGTTAAAAGGACGTTTTTCCTCGCCACTGTCGCATCAAATGCTTGCTCATGATGGGAACTGTTGGGTCTCTATATGTTGTCGGGTTTCTCGACCTGCTCTGTCTGTAAAGTGCCTTGAGATAACTGTTGTTGTGATTTGGCGCTATACAAATAAAATTGAATTGAATTGAATTGAATTAAAAGAACTGCTGGTTGCAGCTTCATCTTCACAGTACAGACAGAAGAGAGTACTTTTAAACATATGCAGTAGAAGTACCCAACAGCTGGAAACACTGAGCTGGAAAATCCTTGTATTTCAGGTTAAAACCTCACAGCTTCACATGTTGAATGCAAACAAATAAAAGCTTTATATTTAATGAGTGATGCAAAATTTAGAAGCATGAACCAGCAGATATTGATTTATATCAGACGATGGTCATTAAATTCTCACTAATTTTCTTCTTCTGTTCTTGAGCAGAAGCTACTGCAGCTCATAAAGATGCTCAGTGACGACACTTTAAATATCTGTATGTGCATCCTGTGAAGCCGCTCCGGTCTCTGCTGATGTGGATCGATGAGTTCATGACTCTGCTGTCACAACAGCAGCCACAGCTCTTCGTGCTGCTGAGGAGCCGTGTTCAAACCTCTTCAGCCTCAGTGAGGATGAATCATCACACACAGAACACACAGACGCCTCCGAGCGCTTTGAGCCACGACGCTGTTTTATATACGTCACAAACTAAAACTTCGCTCCAGGAGCTACAAACAACACAACATTCAAATATGGTACAAAAGTTTACAACAGGAAGAAAAACAGGTTGAATCATGATTTTAACAAAGAATCTTCTGAACTTCATTGTTATTACTGTCAGGAGATTTTAAGTGCTGATCACAGGAAGTGCAGCAGGTAAACTGCCACACATGGCTGCAGATGTGGGCGGGGCCAGGAAATAGACCCCACCCCCCACTAACTTAAACACAGCTGATATGTTAGAAATTAAAAATGCAACCCAGTAAGTTTATTAAAAAAAAAAAAAAAAAATCACAAAATCACATTGGATGTAAAAACGAAATCTTATTTCAAGGTCCACTTATGAATTATTTTCCAGAGCTTTCAGTCACGAGTACAGGGTCGTCCTATGTGTGTGGTCACATGTGTTACTGTGATGAAGTCGATCTTGAGTTATGAATTTTTTTGTCTCCTGAGTTTTTCCAAGTTCACTTTCACTTTGCCGTTCTTGAGTCTCTCAGGATGTGGCTGATGTTTGTGCAACACGTTCATGAAGGATTATCAGTTGAGCAGAATCTTCAGATTCATGCAGGAGCAAAACAACATTTTACAGTTAACAATGAAAACAAAAACACTGAGAATGTGTTGAAGACATTTCTGGGCTGCATCACTATTTTAATCCCCATTTACACCCAGTCCTTTCATGTGTCTCAGTTCGGATCTTAATAAAGAAAAGTACCTCAAAATTGTACTTAAATTTGGCTGCAGTATTTGAGAAAATGCAACAAGCACAGAGAGCCAAGGTGGACCCGTGATCCAGATCAGGAAGTCGTGTTTATGTGACTGAATGTGAGTGAAAGTGTCACTAGAGACTCTTGGAATGACGAGTGTAAACGGGGTCATAATGTTATAAACATTATTCATTATTGTCACAGTCTACACAACAGGAAAATACGATTGTCACAGTAGCTGTATTTACAACAATATGTACACACACACACACACACACACACTCAGACACACAGACACACACACACACACACACACACACACACACACACATGCGCACACTCAGACATTAGGGGTCCTTTTTGTCTCGTACATGAGTTTCGTACAGTTGGTGAAACCTGAAAATGCTGTTGACGTGTTTTCTTCTTCCATGTTTTTTCCACGAGCTTCTTCAGTTTTGTTCTTTAATCCTGTTTGTCGTCTGATTCCTGTTTTCAGTTTGTGGGATCGACTCTGTGACAAAACTCACAGGGACGCTGCAGTTTTCACACACACTCACAAAAACATATTAGCTGCGGACACACACACACACACACACACACACACACACGCATACACACACACACACACGCACACACACAATGCTCAGCAGCATTTGGAAGAACATTTGGTTGAATGTTTGGTAACACACAGCTGTAAATCGTGTTCTAATTCAAAATAAAAGCTGCTGACTGCTCATAATGTCTGTGTGTGTGTCCTCGAACATAAAGCCGTGATTCGACCAATCAGAGAGTGGAAGATGTTAAAGTTCTCCTTCCTCTTCTTTCATTTGATCTGCGTTGCTCGTTACAGCAGAAAAAAACAAAGATGGTAGAGAGACAAAGACGAACAGAGAGAGAGAGTTGGACTCAAACTGGCGATGTGATCTGTACACGATGAAAAGCTTCATGTCTGTTTTCATTTCACTTTTCGCTGCTACATTTGCTACCAGACTGTCCCCGTGTTTGTGTGTGTGTGTGTGATGTCGAACACGAAGTCTTTGACTCACCAGCCAAAAGCCCTGGTGGCGCCCCCTACAGGTTGGTTTTTACAAGCACTCAATGGACGACAACATTCTGGCAGGTGAGACCTTTGACCCTTACGTGTGTTTGTGTGTGAGTTTAATGATGAGGAGCAACGAATGACACTGAATGTTGTGCCTCATTCCTTCCTCTTCCTCTCTCCTCCTCCTCTTCCTCCTTCGTGCCTCCGACTGCCACCAGCGCCTGCGTCGAGTCACATGACTGTTTCTCTGCGTCCTCATCGTACCTTGAATCCATCTCGTTCGGCCTCGGCCTTCCTCTCGCTCCTCCTCCTCTTCCCCGGCCGAGTCTGGGGACGCCCACGGCGCCGCAGGTGCGTTTGGCGAGCGCTGCCAGCTCCTGCCGGGCGAGTGGATTGAAGAGGATGTAGAGCAGCGGGTTGACGCAGGCCGGCAGCGGAGCCACGAGCAGCAGCACCCCCTTGGCGGCCTCCGGCCCGGCGGCGGAGAGACGCAGCAGCGAGGAGAAGGACAGGAAGGCGACGGGGAGGTAGAGGAGGCAGTCTGAGAAGAGCAGCCAGGCCACGTGTCGAGTCAACGCCGCCTCCTCCTCAGCAGCGGGTGGAGCCTTGTTGGCCTGACAGTAGAGGCGAGTGTAGGTGACCGTCATGAGCAGGAAGCACAAGGAGTTGAGGAGCACCAGGGCGACCGTGAAGGCCAGGGAGGACGAGGAGGAGGAGGAGGGCAGCGGCAAACAGAGGGAGGTACTACTGTGTCCGGCCACCAGGGGGGGCAGCGTGACGGCCAGGCCCAGCAGGAAACACAGACAGACGGCCAGGCGGAGGGGGAGCGGAGACGAGCAGCGCCCACTGTGTCCATCAGACTTGCGGCGGCGTGCGGCGGCAGCCAGGCATCGCTCCAGGGCGGCGACGGTGAGCAGGAAGAGGCCGGTCTGAGACGCAAACACACACAGGAAGCCGCTGAGCCGACACAGGAAGCTGCTCTCCCATCTGGCCCCGTACCTGCAACAGGAAGAGATGAAGTTCAAGACCTGATCTATCCTCCAGCTCTCGCTGACCAGAGATTCTCTCTGTACCTCCAGAAGCTGCCAAACGTCCAGGCGTCCACCGCCGCCAACCAGCCGCTCCACACTCCCATCAGGCCGTTCACCAGGGCCAGCAGACCAATCAGCAGCTTGGGTGGAGTCACCGACGTGGCCGGAGAGAAGAAGACTGACAGGACGACCAGACTGTTGCTGACCAATGAGAGCGCAGCAATAAGCCACACCCCTCCACGGATCAACCAGCTGCCGAGCAGATGGAGGCAGGGGCGGAACGGTCCTGGGGGGCGATCGAACCAATCAGTTTACGTCATGATCAATAAAGGACCAATAGAGCCTGTTTGGAGCTGTGTGTTACCTGGAGCCGGGCTGCAGTGGACAGAGTGCTGAAGTTTGGGCTCATCTTCAAACTCCATCAGGAAATCGTCCCAGTCCTGGTCCGCTGCAGAGACACAGCCAGGACAGCAGGACATGAGTCTTCAGGGTCGGTTTGGACGACGCACGAGGTCAAGAGACCGAAGAGGCGGAGCTTATTAAAGGTAACGAGCTGCCTGGTCGTCGACCAGATCTCATGAACCTCGTCTCAGTTTGAAAGGACTTCACCTCATTCCTGAACTGGTGCAGTTTAACACTGCATCATTCTGTCAGCTAGCTTCCATTTTAGAACTACAGTTACTTTGTTTAGCATTGAGCTGTTTAGTGTCGGCCATCTTACAGATCATCTGAATGACCTGACGTTAACCTGCAGTTATTGCTCGGCAGGTTTCAGGCCTCGGCCGAGCGACGACACAGCGTCCGTGTTTCATTATTCGCCCTGGTTGACTTCCCCTCGGCTCCTCGCCGCCAGGACGAGTGAACCTTCGTTTCCTCGAATGAACTCCGGTGACCTGGCTGAGGCAGCGAGTCGTCAGCGACGTCGCTGCAGATCAACCATCATGCACTGAGTTTCCGCTATGACGTCAACGAGCTGCTAATTTACAATATTTAAAGCAGATGTTTGTGATTGAAACAAGTGGAAAAAAATGTCTGAGCAAACAAAGTGTAACAACAAAATCCAGACAATCATGTCGAAATTCAATTTTTGTCATGCAAAGGAATTTGCTTTTTGCAATTACTTCACAAATGCTTTCCATTTAAATCCCGCGCCCGCGTCTCTCTGAGCCGCCTCGCCGCGACGCTCGCTGTTACATAAGAGCTGAGGGGAAGTGGAACAGCTAATGAAACGCAGCTCTGGCACTGAGGCGTCAGGACGAGAGCCGCCGCTCCGTCAGCACCTCACACCTTCAATGTGTCGCTGTGTGTTTTCACCTTGGCTGGACAGGACGGACGCTTCTTTCCCTGTGGACTCGGCTGCCTCCTCTCTCTCCCAGGATGAGCCTCCTCCTCCTCCTCCTCCTCCTCCTCCTCTCCTCTCGCAGGAGACGAAGGCGCAGCACTGGAAGGCGTAAGGAAGCTCCATCACCCTGAACACACACAGACAGCAGCCACGTCCAGACCTGCTCACATCAACCAGCTGCTCAGCACAATGTGCCTGAGCACTGTGTGTGTGTGTGTGTGTGTGTGTGTGTGTGAGACAGAGACATCTAAACACTCCTAATGTTAATCAGCTGTGAATTCAAACCTTCTCCAGCTAAAAGGAAACTGAAATCACAGCAGCCATGTTCAGAGATGTATCTGAGGAAGGAGATGGAGGATCTACCCTGGCTTCTGATTGGCTGAATCAAAAGCCAGAGGACTACCTGTGTAAACTAATGACAGTGTCAGTGATGTCATCCCCCCTCCAGCAGCCATGTTGGAGGTCCAGCAGCACAGCAGGAAGTGTTTTGTTTCAGTTGTGTTCAGTGAGCTGTGGATCCACTGGAGTGTGTCTGAATACAGTGATGCTTTCATCTGTGTGTGTGTGTGTGTGTGTGTGTGTGTGTGTGTGTGTGTGTGTGTGTGTGTGCGTGTGTGTGTGTGGTCACCTGACTCTGGGCAGATCCTCTCTGGGTATTAACTCCATCAGCTGTGTGTTTCCTGCCAGTCGCAGGTGAGTTAAGCTCTGCAGACCAATCAGAGGCAGAGACGACAGCTGATTGGACGACAGGTCGCTGCAGGGAGAGATGGGAGCAGACAGTTATCCTACGTCATACTTCTACTCCACCATATCTAACACTGTATTTTTCATCTCACTACTTTTCTTTGACGGCTCTAGTTCCTCATCAGATTCCATTGTTAAATAACTCACATGTGATAAACTTACAAATTGCCTTGTTAAGGATTAAACCGTTTCCAACCTTTTTTTGGCTTGTTACAAAACAGCTGCGATCATTTACAGACATTTTGTACAAACCAGTCGTTCTGCCAACTCCTCACATGGTTTCATTTAAATAATTGTTCAAGGCTCAAAGTATCAAATATTTTACAGCAAAAATTAGAGAAAAGTCAAAAACACAAATTCAAATATAAACGTGTGGATCGGAACGGTTTTTCCTTCTCTTCTCTCCATGAATCTGCGTCGACCCCTCAGGTTCATCTGGTGACCTCTGGAGGGGCCCGACCCCTCAGGTTGAACCACTGGACTACAGTCTATATAAAGGAGATCAAACTAGCGCCACCCGGAGGCTCCAGCAGGAAAACGCTGCTCTGATGTCGATGCATCAGGATCAACAGTCTGATGATGTGACAGAACTTTACAGAGTACAAGTACGTGAGATTAGGAAGACTTTCCAGTACTTTCACACTGATATTTGAGTACTTCTTCCACTGACACTGAAACTCTTCCTCTCAGTCAGTAAATGAAACCTGACCATGTGTCCTGACAGTCTACAGACGAATCACTGTTCTTTATCACGATCTCGTCTATATGAACATTTTCACTCTGAAGAAATGAGCCGACTCGTTGTGAAGCAGTAAAAGTACTGCTCAGATGTGAATGTGTGTGTTGGAGCATCAGCGCTCTGACACATGGCAGCTGTAATAACTGGATCTGAATCCCTTTATTAGTTATTAATGAAGTGAGGAGTTATTGGACGACAGACTCTCCTGGTTCAGGACATTCAGACGCTCAGTAAACACCACATGTCTCCCATCACTGTAAAATATCATCTGCCTGCAGTGTTAACT
>JBBMOC010000138.1:323349-338223 GCA_037975185.1 Centropyge bicolor
CAAACACTGCCAACGTTCACAGTCACGTTTCTGTTGCACTGGAGTTTTTACGAATGACCATAAACAGACCAACATAAAAACAACATCCTCACACAAACAGTCAATTATAAACACAAACAGTGAATTAACGTCTGCTCACAGAGACAAAGTTCAGAAACCTGAACACACACACACACACACACACACACACACACACACACAGAGGATTCGTTCAAAGAGCTGTGAAAGTCAACACACACCTGAGTGAGAAACAAGACGGAGTGGAAGTTACTGGAAAGAGACGGAAAAGGATGAACGAATGAGTGAATGAATGAATGAAACAGTCTTCAGTGGAAGTCGTCACCTCCACCTGAGGTCAGGTACTTTTCTGACTGACTCACATCATTTGTTGTGTGTGTGTGTGTGTGCGTGTGTGTTTGTCATGACGTCCTCCTCCTTTCTCTTCTCTCCTTTTCTGTGTCCTGTTCTTTGTGTGTGTGATGCCTTCAGTATCAGCAGCATCAGGAGGCTCCGGTGTTGAACAGACGCTCTCTGTCTCACACGTCGAGGGCGTGTCGCAGGTTAAATGTGCCGCTTGTTAAGGAACTTTCTCAACACTCCATAAAGCCTGTTAATGTGTGTGTGCAGCTTTACAACACTGTCGGCAGGTAGTCGAGACACACACACACACACACACACACACACACACACACACACACACACACAGACAGTTTGTTCAGACGTATTTTAGCAGAATGTTCCTTTACTCTGACCAGACTAACACAGTTATGGCTGATTGGCTTTTACTGCTTTAACACACACACACACACACACACACACACACACACACAGACTCCATTGGCTTCATTCATTAGCTGCCTCACTCACAGTCTATATTTATAGACTGTACATGTGAGTGTGTGTTTTCAGACGGCGAGGCGTTCATGACCCAGACTGACGGCTCTGTAACTCTCTCTCCGCACGAGGTCACAAACATTACCTGCACTAACGACTGTGTGTGTTTGTTCATTATTTCAAACATGATTTACAGAGAAAAGGTTGACAGGTCTTTACTGGAGGAAAATCTGCTGCTGGAAAACAGTAAATTACTTTTTTGAATTTTTTTGTTGTCTGGTTTGCTCTTGAACGTTCCGTTAGTTTTGAGCCCCGTTAGCTGAGAATAAAACACAAGAGGCACAGTTTGTACATGAGCTCCTCAGCATCGAGGTCAGAGACTGTGTGTGTGTGTGTGTGTGACAGACTCGGTGATGGCGATGGTGATGATGATGATGATGATGAAGATGATGATGATGATGATGATGATGATGATGATGATGATGATGATGGTGATGGTGGCAGTTCTGCTCTAACAATAAAGAAATAAGCAGCTCTGATTATCCTGCAGGTTTAAACCTGTGATGTCATCTGACCTCCGGCTGCGAACAACAGTCACATCAACAACTTGATGCTCAGATTATTCTGTTGTGACTTTCTAACGCCAGAGCTTTTATTGTGAAGGAGCTGGATTTATCTGATGAAACGAACTCCAGGTGAACTGTGAATACACTCATCAGTGTTTCTTTCACTTCAGTCATCACTTTCAACTTGTTCAGGAGGAAAATGTTTGGAATAAAAAAAAAAACTATAACCAGAAAGTTAAAATCCTTTCCTGACTGGATTTGTCATGTTCTCAGATCTGAGTCGTGTGTGTCACAGTTCGAGTTTCAGATCCACAATAAGAAACTGTTTTTCTACGAGTTCAGATCCTTGAACTTGGTTTTTGTTTTTCATGTGGACGGAGGAGGAGGCGTGAAAGAAAAGACCAATCCTTGAGCCATGTTGTGTGTTTTTCCCTCTGTGTAATGACTCTGTGTGTGTGTGTGTGTGTGTGTGTGTGTGTGTGTTGTCTTTTTTCCGTCTCCTCGGGCTCAAACTGATGGATATCAGACGATTATTCAAATGGCCGCCGCCGCAGAAAGACGAACTCTGCAGACAGGAAGAAAAGGCCAGTGCAGCTCGGAGGCGTAGTGTGACAGCGAGGCCTCTCTCCCGTTTTGTCCTCTTTCACTCTCTCTCTCTGTCTTTCTTTCAGTGTCTCGGGGGCGGGTCGGCGGGGGCCCCCCGGGGCGAGCGAGGGCGGGGGGTTTACTCCTGATCCGTGCTGTCAGTCCGCGCGGCCTCCTCCCAGAGAAACAGACAGGAGGAGGATAAACAGACTCCTCCTGAAGCCGAGTCGACTCCGAGCGGCAGGTTCTATCATCACTGCTGCAGACAGGGAGCATGCTCAGTCCATGCTCAGTGTTTCTCACTAAAAGACATTTGGCAAAGCTCATCAATCATAAATGTCTGATTATCATTGTTTGTTCTTCAGTGGTGAGGATTTAAAGAAAACAGCTCCAGGTCTCACTGCTCAGAGTGAAGCCTCATCAGGATTGTGAGGTCGTGGTTTGATCAGCTTTGATTGGTTGATTGTCCAACAAAGCCCCGCCCCTTTCAAACCAGCGTGTAATCACTGAAAGATTATTCGAGCTGCTCTTTGTGGATCTGTGCTGTTTGTCAGTGAAGATTCACACAGCCTTAACTTCAGCTCCAGTCAACCTGTCTGACCTCTCACAGGAAGACAGGTGGTCCATTTACCTGTGTGTGTGTGTGTGTGTGTGTGTGTGTGTGTGTGTGTGTGTGTGTGTGTGTGTGTGTGTGTGTGTGTGTGTGTGATGGACCGTGGCATCCTAAAGCACGTCTTGTTGACAGATGAGCTGAACTGACCCTTGACAACAGCTCAACACTCTCTCACGCTCAGACAGTCCAAACATCCTGCGCAGGTAGACAGACGACCTGTCTCGCTGTGAGGTCACGGCGGAGGCTCCTCCCTCTGTCTGTGTGTCAGTCAGGGCTATCTTACATAGTAAAACAGTACGACTCTCTCTGGAGGCGAGCGAGCCGACGGAACAGTCTGATGTCCAACATGGCTGCCAAAGAGGGCGTGGCCAAAAAATCCTTCATATGTACATCAGCTCATTCATCAGAGCGAAGCTAAATGCATTCCTGTGCTCCTGCTGTCAGTCAGAGGCAGAATAGAGACTTACAGGCCATTCAGAGCTCAGACAGCTCTGCTTAGGCATGCAGCACACACACACACACACACACACACACACACACACACACACACACACTCACAAACACACACACACTCACACACACACACAAACACACACACATACACACACACACACACACACACACACACACACACACACACATACACACACACACACACACACACACACACACACTCACACACACACACTCACACTCACAAACACACACACACTCACACACACACACAAACACACACACATACACACACACACACACACACACACACACACACACACACACACACATACACACACACACACACACACACACACACACTCACACACACACACAAAGGCACTGACAGATGGCAGCATTCAGAGTGACGGTGGTCAAACAGACGGACGGACAGGAGGAGACTGTAAACTGACTCCTGATGTTCGTCTGTCTCACATCAGCTACTGTTTCTGTTCCTGAGAAAGTTTCTCTTCAAAATTCTCACAGTGAAGAAAAAGCTCAAGACATTAATCTACTTACAGATAAAACTTCTGTAGTTTTGATTAAAGATCGTTAAAGACTCGGTGCTCCACTACATTTATCTGACAGCTTCAATTACTGAAGCAGTTTGTACAAGTGCATCTGAAACAATTAGTCTGTTCATCAATTAGTCATTGACAGATTAATGATCAACTACTGTCTCAGTCATTTTTCCTCTAAAAACATTTGATGGTTCCAGATTCGTTGTTTCTCCTGTGACGGATGTGACTGTGTCTGTAACAGTTTGCAGGTTTGTTCTGTTGTTCGGAGCAAACCAATTTTGTGAAGGTGTCACTTTGGATCATGTGACCACATTTCTCACTGTTTCAATAATCGATCGACGGATGGAGAAAATAATCATCAGATGAATCCAGAATGAAAAGAATCATTAGTTTCAGTCCTGAACACAATAGTTCAACCTGAGCTCCAACCTCCGGCGCTGAAAAATGAAGCCAATGCGAAAGTGCAAAAAAGCTGCAGTTCCTCGAATAACCACTAGAGCAGGCTGCAGAAGGGAGTCAATTACATTTGAGCCCCATGTTAAAATGTCCGATTTTACGACAGAAAAAAACATATTTACAGCCTGGTTCAAAACATGGCATAAGGCGTTCGTTTAAAATATACAGCATACATCATTATGCACAATTCATAGTTGTCAATCTAAGTGGCGCCACTTTGATTGACAACTAGCCACTGACGGTCTAAAGGGCGTCACCCCGGCTAATTCTAGTCACTGAGTTTGACGGATTGGTCAGGTTCGTGGGGTTAGCCGGCTAGCAACGATATTTAGCATTTAACCTAGCTGGTTAGCCGTAGCTAGTTTGATTATTTCGAATAAAGCGGCTTTTTTCAGCCAATAGCGTTCATTCAGCCGGCCCATAGGACCCGCCTCAGCTCCGCTCTTGGAGCCCTTTGGAGTAACCGGAGGTAGGCTACCAAGATGGCTGCGCACTACGATTTGCTTCATTTTTGCTCTTCAGAAACCTATGGGTGACGTCGTGGACACTACGTCCATATTTTATACAGTCTATGGCTCCAACAGGAAACATCCTGCTCTGACAGAAGCTGAACAGTGGAACAGACAGACACAGTTTGATGCTCTGGACACTTTAAAGTCATTTGACTGAAGGAACATTTTCAATGCACCTTTACTCAGAACCGAGTATTTTTACAGTGTGGTATTAGTACTTGTACTTCCTCCACAGCTGCCAGTTTGCAGTAGGTTGTGGGATACTGGTGACCGGCTTCTTCTGATGCGACGCAGTTACTGACTGGCAAATGTCCAAAACTCACAAACACACACAGAAACTCCTTGATGTTTTGTTGGATTCTTTTCCTGATTGGAGCTTTAATAAAGACACAAAGAACCTTTGATCGACTGTCGCCGTGTGTGTGTGTGTGTGTGTGTGTGTGTGTGTGTCCATCTGCCTGTCTTAGACAAACTGTAAGGAAAGTGCTTTCATTGACACTCACACGCACACGCACACACACACACACACACACACACACACAGAGCTACTCTGAATAGAAGGTTTTCTTTAATGAGAGTGAAATTTAAATCCTGGACATTGTGCTGCTTTTAGACCACGGCCAAGACGGGCAGGTTTTCCCTCCACACACACACACACACACACACACACACACACACACACACACAGTGATGTAATGGTTTTGCCAGGGCTGAAACACGCCTGGTATCGAGGCCGATCACCTGCTGTGAGGTGAAATGGATTTGAATTAGTTTTAGTGTTCGGCTTTAACAGGAGTTTACACTCAAGTAGAAACAGTGAAACTTCACTGACACTTTGGTTAAAGGAGCAGCTGAAGCTTTCGGAGACGACAGACTGAGCCCAGAAACACTCAGCCATGAAAACACTCCTGTGTAAAGTACAACATGGTTGATCGTCGTCGTATTTTCTCCAACATTTGGACTCGATTTTACAAAAACATGAAAGATTCGATGTTTGATTTGATAAACGTCACAGCTGAGCTGAGCTTCAAGGCAGAAAATGATAAAAGGTAAATCGGCCAAATCTTCTCTTCACAAAGGCCCCAGATTTAACGAAGCCCCTGGAACTTTAACGACCTCTGCCTGGAGGCCCGGGGTGTTTTCAAGACCACATGAACCTTCATCACAACCACTCAACCTGCTCGGCTCTCGGAGCCCATCCAGGTCCGTCGGACACATCCTCAAGAACAAACTTTTCACTGACATCTCACAGCTCCCTGAACCCTGAACACCTGGAGTCTCCTGAAGGACTCTGCAGACCTGACCTGTGGGACCTCTTCAAAACATGTTTGAATCTTCATTGTGAGGGCAAAATCTTTATTTTCTCTCTCTAGAAAGCCTCAAACAACATGTAGAACCTCCTCAGCAACAACTGGAGCCTCCTCGAGCTCCAGGAGTTCATGGAAGGGCCCCTGGTTCCTCTTCAACAGAAAATGCTCCTGAAAGCTTGTGAAAAGCCACTGGAACCAGGCCAGGTGCTCCAGAAACCTTCTCAAGGACTTCTGAAGAAATCCTGGAACCTTTTCCAGGCCCCTGGAGATTCTTAATTAATCCAGCGCTGGGACAATGTCAAGGACACCTGAAACCTCTACAGGACACCTGTGGCTCAACACAAAACCTCCTCAAGATCATGTGAAACCAAACTCGTATTAAAACCCCTGGAACTTTTCAAACGCTTCATGAATCCAGCAGCATCACTAAAACCTCATCTGACAACAGCTCAAACCTTCTCCAGGAAGCTCTTTCAGAACCCACACACCTTCTCACGGAGATAGTCTAGAGAACCTGTGAAACTCCTCAGCAGCTCCTGGGTCTCATTCAGAACCAGTGAAGGATCAGACCTGAACACCTGAGACCTGCAGGAGCCACTGACACCTGTTGGAGTGACCCGGGAACTTTTTACAGAAAATGCACACACACACAGAACAAGAAACCTTCAGCCCTCTTCCTGGAACTAATGAGTAAAACTACTTGGTAACTAAGTATTACTACAAGTACTACAAGTTCTCAGTAGTTTCATGAATCTCTTTCCTTTCTTACTTTCTCCACCTTCAGCACCAGGTGAACAACAGGACACGGGAGCGCGCACAGGTGCTTCACTTCTCACCACTACATAACATCTGTGCACGCGCACCACACACACGCGCGCACACACACACACACATCTGACTGAGTGTTTACTAGCTGTTGCAGCGTCAGCAGGTGCTGCCTTCGCCCCGGGTTCAGACTTACAGGTAGGACGTGAACACGCTCAGGTTGCTCGGTGTCTCCCGGAGCCCCAGGTCCGAGCAGTCTACCCGCTGCAGCTGTCCGTCCTCCTCGCACCGACAGCGGCCGGAGCAGCCGGCTCGCTCCCCGGCCCCGGAGCTCCTGCCGCCGGCCCACAGCACCGCGCACACGGCCAGCAGAGCCGCGCAGCCCCGCATGTCTGCCGCCTCTCCCGCACGGCGTCGGTCCAGAAAATCAACAGAAACAAAGTTGATCCGGATCAGCTGGGCTCTGGTCTCTGAGGAGGCGGAACCGGTTCAGATCACCTTCATCTGATCTGGACTCAAAGTTGCACAAAGAAAAGAAAGAAAAATCAAAAATAAAGTGAAAATCTACAGTTTGGTCTTTTTCCAGGCTGCACGCGTGGAGAGAGAGAGAGAGAGAGAGAGAGAGAGAGAGAGAGAGTCCCTCCACTCACACTGCAAGAGTGTGTGTGTGTGTGTGTGAGCCCGGTTTACTTTTATATAGTCTGTGTGTGTGTGTGTGTGTGTGTGTGTGTGTGTGTGTGTGTGTGTGTCTAACAGCCTGTTGCAGGAGCAGCACCAATGTCCAAAATAAACAAATGAAACATCGAATGAATAAATAAAACAGCCATAAATAAACAAACACAAAATAATTCAATAAACTGATCCAATTAAAAACCCACAAAATCTTTTTGACATTTCTTGTAAATAATTCAACCTGCTGATGTTGTAAACAACCATTTATGACAATGTGCCAATAACATGAGTAAAAATACTTCATTACAAGTAAAAGTCCTGCATTCAAAACTAACAGAGGCAACATGCACTTGAAGTGACTGATCCTGTCTGAAGTGAATCAGTCTGAGGTGAAGATTATCAGGAAAAAGAAAGAGGAGTTGATAGTTTTGTTGACAAAGACCAACTTTAACAGGGATGTTTATTATTTGTCAGCGGAGTCTCAGCATCTTCACCTGAGCAGCTCTGAAAACACCTGCGTCCTGTCCTGAGCAGAACATGATCAAATGTTTTCTGAGTTTCATCCATTTGTGTTCTCACATTGTTTTGATCTGTCTGATGGAGCATTAAAGCACATTGTGCTGATTTGATATTGTGAATGTAGCAGAATGTGATTTTTTCTTATAGCTGCATTACAGGACTTTTGGCCACCAGGGGGCAGAAAACATCCACAAGTCATCTCCAGCTGCTGGTGTTTGTGTCGCCTGGTGAACTTCAGTCATTCTCTCTCTTTCAGCTCTGTGTTTGTTCTCCTCCAGCTCCTGAGGGAAACCTCTGTCTCTGCAGCTGCTGAAGTCTCCTCCATGTTCAGCAGCTGCTCTCTGACTGAGTCTGTCTGAAACACTGAGGATGAACCAGAAACACTGAGGATGAACCAGACCTGTGCCAAAAACAAAACAAAACTAGGAGCCTAAAGCTGGTTTGTCAGATCTTTAATTCCACAATGTTGTTTCATTCAGTGTGATATCATCTCTCTCTCTCTCTCTCTCTCTCTCTCTCACACACACACACACACACACACACACACACACACACACACACACACACACACAATACTGAACTATAGTTAATGATTGGTTCTCTATGACTTTGTTCTGCACCTCTGACTTCCTGTGAGTGTGTGTGTGTGTGTGTGTGATAACCATCTTCATAGCTCACCATTACCTGCTCCCCCCACCCTCACTTCCACACACACACACACACAGACACGCACACACAGGCACTAAAGTGATGATGCAACAGTGGACAGGGAGACAATCAGGGCTCTGTCTCAGTTTATTTAAACTATTAAAACTTTTACATGGTGGATATAAAAGCAGCTGCACAGACATGAGACACATCAGGCTTCAATACAATGTAAGAATTACATGTAAAAAATACCATTAATGTTCAGAAATAGCACAAAAACACAAGAAACCCTTAAACTTCTGGAAACTCTCAAGGACCCTCCATGATAAGTCCTGGAATCTCCTTACCAATGCCTGGAAACACTCTGGAGATCCTGGAAGGTCCTTATGAAAATTAAAATAAGTATGTATCTAAAAGTAAATTGATTTAAAGACCGTTTTAAATCAATAGTTTGACATAATGTTATCGACATAAATCATTGTTCAATATTGGTTTTAATGGTTCTGATGCTTCTTTGTGTTTCAGTCTTGCTTGTTCCATTGTTAGTCCGACTCTGCCCCCTAGTGGTCGGCTGGTTCTACCGCAGCCACTTACAAGGAATGTGATTAAATTAAGTTATTTTAGATGTTTGTGCTGTGAATTTTAAGGCAATAAACCAATCAGCTAACCCACTCCGGCTCCTGTGGGAGGTTTTAAGAGGTTTATGAGATGCTTCCAGGAGTTCATGTTTGCCAGCTGCAACATCAAAGTCATGAACACATTTATATCATTAACATCAATTTCAATAATCTCCATAATTCATACTTTTGATACTTAAATTATCTTTTGATGGAAAAAAATATTAAAGAACATTCACAACTGAAGTATAACTAAAAAATAAAGGCTTTAAAACTAGAGTCCCTTTAAAAGACAGAGGTCACCAACACATCATTTCAGTGTATATCGTGCTTTTCAGTTTCAGTTCAGTTATCCCTTTGCCACATATTGAACCTGAGGCCTTCAACAGTGCACTGACACAGACAGAGAAGATGAGGTATTAAAAGAAATATTGACGATTGATAATACATCATGCGATCATTTTAATGTGATAAACTACAACATATACAAAGAGCACAGTAAGTCATGTTAAAGGGAAGCATCATGAATATTGGGATGTGGATTTTTTTGCATGAAGCTGAACCTAAAGTCTCAAATTCTGTCACATTTACTTGGTCATATGTGTGTTGGATTGCTACTCTGTCATGTGGAGATCCAAAAACAGAACGAGGACGATAAAAAAAAAAATACAGTTCACGTCTTGCAAAGACTTTTAAAATACACTTTATCATCCAGGTATATAATCTGACTGTGACCTCTGACCTCTGCTGTCCTTGTCTGTCATGTCTGTCTCCGCTCACTGTCCATTAAAGCTTCTGAGGAACGAAGCTGAAGAAATGAACACATGATTTGTAACATGAGATGGATTGTTTCTTTTAGCAATATCTGAGAATGTTGTTTTCTGTATCATTTAAATCATAGTAAAAGATGAAAGGAAACAGAATAATATAAAATGCATTTTAATGTCACATTAAAAATTCCAGGACCCTTTTGAATTAATTCACATTAATTGTCTTTCATCTCTGTCCAACTGTTCATATTTTTTTAAACCATGCCTCATATGTTTATTTCTAACAGAATATTTTGATGTTAAAGTGAAATTAAATTGAATGATGATTTTCTGATTCTGCGAACTGTTTGTTGTTTGATGTGCCAACGGCAGAAAGTCCCAGCAGCTCTGAGGGCCGTGACTGCCTCATCATGTGACGCTGTACAGAGGAGGAGTTATATTGAGGTCTCACTCTGCTGCGTGTTTCGAGAACCAATTCCCGGCTGCACGATGACTCTGAGTCCGGCTGACAAATGAATAAACAGAAGACTCTAGTGTCGTGTTTCAGATTTACAAAAAGTCAATGAAATAACGCATCTTTGGGGATTCGAGAAAATACAATGTGTTGAGCATGGCCCAGATAATGATTTTAAAAAGGGGCGGGAGGCCTCCTTGTTGTACTCAAAGGACGAAGTGAGGCATTATTTTTAATATAGACGATCTTCGGCGGAGCTAGCCGGCTAACGCTAGCTCAAACAGACGCCATTAGTTGGGTGAAAATCAGAGATTCGCACCAGGTTAAAAGCGGAAGCAGCTCACTGTTTAGACCCGTTTCCCTCCCGCCTGCTGGTGGATATTGGCAAAAGTCAGGTTCGCTTATGCTGTCGAGGTGTTTTTGGCCGGATTTGAGCTGTTTTTCTAGAGTCGGAAGCTGATGTGAGCTGCGCAGGACCGAGGTTAGCATTAGCGGCGCTAGCTTCATCTCGCTTGTTTTGATAAATCCGAGCGCTTCTGTTAACAAACTGCCAGCGATGGCGGCGGCGGGGACGGGCGGAAAAACCTATTCGTTCAAGGTGGTGCTGTTGGGCGAAGGTTGTGTGGGCAAGACGTCGCTGGTGTTGCGATACTGCGAGAACAAATTCAACGACAAACACATCACAACTCTACAGGTAAGACGCCCAGGAAGCTGCCGGCTAGCTGACAGCTAACGAGCCTCCTGACAGCTAATGGAGCCGCTTGTTTTCAGAAGCGGAGCAGGTGGAGCTGATGGAGGAAGGGGGGTCAGATGGGTTGTTGGGGGGTTATTACTTATGTTGGGGGCGTTGATTTGTTAGGGTCGAGGGTGTTTGTTTTGTGTGTGTGTTGGGGCGGGTATTTATTGTTGTGTTGGTGGACGTTTGTGGGATTTTTTAGGTTGTTGCATTTGTTTTTTTGTTGGGGTGTTTGTGTTGCTGTCACCTGTGTGTGTGGACGCGTGTTGTGGGGCCCGGGTCGTCCCGGGTGAGCGGGGCTGTTGGGAACAGGTGGTGTTGTGGCTGAAACCGGAGCCGCCCGCCCAGCCGGGATGATCCGGGGTGACGGGGCTGAAAGTGGAGCCTCAGGTGCTGAGCAGGATGTGTTGACCTGCCTGTGAACAGTCTGATGGAGACAAATATCAGAGGAGGAAACTGCCACACAGACCGATCAATGATCAATAATCAATGTAGTTCTACCTCTGGATTCACACAAACATCAGCAGCGATTCTCTGCTGCTGTTATAATGTTAATACCAGTAACTCAATGCTCTTCTTAAGTAGATTTTTGAGATACTTTTTACTGGCGCATTTAAAGTTATGTTACTTCATAATTGTCCTCTGCTATATTTATCTCACTTCACAAGTCACATGATCACTTTATAGAATATGATGCTGAGCTGTCAGACGGTTTAAAACGAAGTTAAATGAGCTCCTTCTCCACCTATTATTTCAATAATATGAGTAAATAATAATATTACTGTCTGAAAGGGGCAAACATGTACTTTTATTTTAATACTTCAAATACATTTTGCTCTTAATACATTTGTACTTTTACTGAAGGGAACTCTTGAAAGTAAGGAGGAAGAATGGGAGACGTCTCAATATCGTTCATCAGACTCTGACGTGTTGTCGTGGAGTTGAAAGCAGCCTTTAAGTTGGAGATGGAACAAAGTCATTGTTTCTAAAAGCCTGAAGTCAAATCCTCAACCTCGAAAGTTATTTTGGGATGAACGTCACTTTGCAGTTAAAGCACAGAACAACACTGAATAACGAGGAGAAAGTAAAAGTTCAGTTTCATTTCCTCCTCTTTCACAGGTGCACACTCTCTGTCTCTCCTCGTCTCCTCTCTGAGCTTCATTAAACCAATGTCTCTGATTTCAGCTGTCAAATATGAGCCTTTCCTCTGGTTTACATCACAGTGAGCTGAAGATCAGATCTGACAAAACAAGGCATCTGAAGACATCATAGTTAGATATGACATTTTACAGCCCATATATCCGTATCTATCAATATCTGTTTCAGCTGCAGCTTTAAACATGTTTGCAGTTGAGGACATGTTTGCAGTTGTGTCTGTGGTTTTCCAGCTGGGTGGAGCCTGATATAAAACCAGTTCACCCGCGTCCATCCAGAGGAGGATCATGAAGGAGGCCGACGCACATTAAACCATTGATACAAGACATGGCATTCATGACACACCTGAATCTCTGACTCAGCTGTTGATGGTTCACTTGCATTGTGGGTAATGTAGGCACCAGGTTTAGACCAGGAAGAAGAATGTTTGGAATGAAAAAGTTGATGTTTCTGGTTCTGATGATTCGAGTTGAGTGTCAGCAGGATGTGATGTTACTGTGACTGCTGAGGGAGCGTCTGTGTCTCTGTGTTGGTCTGACTGCGTTTCACTCGGGACAATGAACTTTGGAAGGACCAGTGTCGATGGAAAACATTTTAAATATAAAGTTTTCTCATTCGTCCACATCACTGTGGAAGTGGCCCGAGAGCTGATAACATACTTTTATAGCCTGTGTGTGTTTGCATATCATATTTCAGCCGCAGTGAGAGCAGCTGCTCGGCCAGTCCCGCTCTGTTTTGGTTGTTTATCTGCTGCGCTCCGGTTACAGAAACCTCTCGCTGCCTGTGGGTTTGAGGAGAAAGAAAAGAAAAGCGAAAAATCCAGGAAGTATGATGCAGCTTTTCCATGTGAGCGTCCAGAGATGGAGCATCAATAATGACTTACAGCCGCTGTGAATCAGTCCTTCACGGTGTGTCTGCAGAGGGCCGCGCCGCTCTGAGCCTCACTCAGCTCTGTAAACTGGACTCAGACACCTCCGAGTGTGTGTGTGTGTATGAGTGTGTGTGGGTTGCGTCATTAGCTGAGCTCTTGCCTACTCGCAGCTTCTTGTGTTGAAGCTCAAGCCTGAAGCCAAACTCAGAAATCTGTTGGTCTTTACTTTCAGTTTGTGTTCAGGGTAAAGCGGCTGGCGGTTCTCTGAGCTGTACTGACATGTACTGTAGAGCTCAGCTGGATGCAGGAAGTCCTTGCCCGTCTGGAGTTGTTGAAAAGCATTGTGGGAACCGTCACCACTCGTGGTAGCAACAGGACAGAGTGAGTGAGTCAGGGAGTGAGTGAAGAAGTCGTCAGATGCAGAAGGGTCCAGAGGCTGTTTCCAGTCATGAATGAAGTTTCACTCACTCTGTAGGAGACAGAGGAGGATGATGGGAGGAGGGGATGAAGAATGTGTCGGACCCCCTCAGGTCGCAGTCACATGGTTGTGAATGATCTGCAGGGCTCACGCACACTTTACACTGAGTCACATGTGACCCACAGCCCAGAGATGCATCATGACACCAGTCGACTGTTTTACTACAACACTGCCATCATAGTGTTTCAGCTCACTTTGAAGAGCCATGTTAATGTTTTTATTCTTCATTTGCCGTGCTCTTATTGTGAAGACCTGACACTGTTGGGAGAAGATCCTCTGCTCCTCTGTGTGAATCCAGTGTCTGAGCTCATGAACAGAGTGAACAGATGCAGACATTCTCCTGCGCTCATGCAGAGGCTTGGAGTGAGCGTTAAATGAGAGGATCAGAGGATGTTGGAAACTGTGGAGAAGCAGTCATCTCCCAGCACGAGCTCTGCATGATCAAACCGTCACGTGTCTGAGCGGAAAGTTTTCACAGATTTTTGACATATTTTCCCTCGTTTCGATCGTCTCTGCAGGATGTAGTGTCGAGCTCAGAGACCGGGCTCTGCATCGATTCCTCCAGGATCAGAACACACGGCTGGTTTTCTCTGCTTGTCGCTGTGATCGATGAGGTGATCACAGAGTCAGACTCCAGACACGTCAGACCTCGACCAATCAGAGCCTGCCGTCACCAGCGTGACCGTGTAAAGTCGTCTTATGTCTGCGTTAGTCGCTGTCTGTTCACGGTTTCATTATCGACTGATCTGCCTCTTTTCTGAAACAATCACTTGTTTATTGTAGAAAACATGTTGAGTGTCAGGCACGACATATAAATCACATCATGACCTTTCTTCTGATCAATTTATCATGAAAAGCATACTTATCAACTCAAATCAACAGTTTTCAGCACTTAACAATAACAGTAACGATAATAATCAGCCACAGACTCTGCAAGTGATTGATTAACTCAAAAATTACTAGAACATTAGGAAAAATAAGTTGATAGTATCTGTGGTTTGGAGCCGATTATTTAAAGGTCAGAGCACAAGTTCAACAACACACCCAGTCAGCTGACACACACACACACACACACACACACACACACATTCCTCTGAACAACCTCACATTATTATTATTATTCTTCCTGCTCTCTCAGTTCCTCAGTGATGAATCTGTCTCTGAATCTCTGAGCCTTCACTTCATTTCTCTCGTTTACATTGAATCTTAATCTTGACCCTGAATTTCACTTTCCCACTCAACAGTCCAATAAATCACGAGAGCCTGGAGTGAAAGAAACTCGACCTTTCACTCAGAC
>JBBMOC010000138.1:345502-403536 GCA_037975185.1 Centropyge bicolor
ATTGTTCCCTTCAAAATAAAAGTAACTTATGGTTTAAACGATTGCGATTTCAGCCATTTAAATTTGACAAAAGTAACATTTTCAGCACTTTGAATCCTATAATGTCCTGTTAGAGTTTGAACCGAAGCAAAGGCAGCAGTGAGTGAAACTAAACTCCGAAGGCCACAACACCTCCAACCTGCAGCTAACACTCAGAAACATTAATGACAGAGTTGGAGGACGTAACATGGCGGCTCAGACTTCAACAGAGATTTGTTTTCTTGTTGTTTTGTGGAGGAATCTTTAAAAAAAAACATGCATCCAGACACACAAACACACACTGTATAAATCTCCATTAATCCTATTTATCTATAAATGTAAACATGTTTCCTGTTTGGAGGAGGAGCAGCAGGCGTACGGTTTGTAGCAAAGCAGCTCCACCTGCTGGAGGAAAGTCAAACTGCAGGACAAAGACAAAACATTAAAGGGCAGGTTCAGATTTTTTCAGACTCTAAATACCGTCCCAACTCCGAGCTTTCAGCTGCGTTTCATGATCTTCTTCAGTGGTGGGAGTTTGCTGTACTTCCTCTGCTGAGGAAGACCAGGAGATGATGGTGAAAGCTCTGTAAAAGTAAGTAAGTGTGGGACTCAGATCCACTCTCACACAGGTTTTAAAGCTGGAGGGAGGTCACACAGATAAAACTGGTATCTTGTTTCAATCTTTTATTTTGGTAAATGAACAACAAAAGGAAGTAAAACAACCAACAAAATGAAAACTTGCACAGACAAAATCAAAATCAAATATAGATTAAAAATAATGAATTACTAAAAACATCTGAGTTTGTTGAAAATAAATATAAAAACATTGATGAAACTGTTTTTGTGCCATGTAACAGTTTATTATTGTCGTATTTATCCAGATCCTCATGTCTGAGAAACTGAAACTCGCTGATCAATTTTCTGTCCGTCAACTAATCGATTAATGCTGCCTCTTGGTCTGTAAATTCATCTGCACACTATCAAAATAAAATCTAAATTAAAAAGAAGAAATTGACATTTTTACTGTAAAAACTTTAAATTTTTAAATATTTGTCAATGAAATCTCTTTGTGATCGATTGACTCGTAAAACTAATAGTTTCAACTCAAAAACATAACAACAGCTTCTCAGTGTTGTGCAGCTCCTCCTCCACACACACACACACACACACACACACACACACACACACACACACACACACACACACACACACACCCTCCTGGACAGAGAAATAATACTGTGCATGTTTGATTTCTGTAAAAGGCTTTGTTTGTTTTTCTTTTAAAAGAAATGGTGAATAAAAAAGTGAACAGCGAATATTTAATAAGTTATATTCAGGTGGCGGTGACGGAGATCTGAACATGACCCGAGGTGTTCTCCGTACTCTCCACTGTGTACTTATACTGTTGTTGTCCACCGGGCCTGTAGCTCCATTAATCTGTCTGCTTACTGAAAACACCACATTGTACAAACAAACCCAACCTACAGGTTTGATCTGCCTAAAGGAAAACTCAACGCTGTTCTGTCCTGTTCGTTCTGGATTCATGAGAAAACAAAACAAATGTGGTTGAAAAGGAAAAAAATCAGCGCACTTTTTGAAAATGTAATTTTTTAAACTGCTAGTGTCAAAGTGTTTTTGTAAAGATAATAGAACAATTATACGATTTACACAACGCACAGAGGTGTCGCACACATTGTCGTTATTTCATTTTCACGTCTTCACTGTTCTCTTTAAACGGGTATTTACGGGAAAACATTTTGGGAAAGTTCAAGCACAAATGAAATCTCATATGTCCAAAGTATAAATCTAGTGATGTTGGAATCATTCTCATGTTCAGACTCAAACCAACAGTGAATCTGTCTCCTGACAAGTCTCTCAGTCTGATCTGTCTCTGTCCTCTGTGTCTCAGTCTGATCTGTCTCTGTGTCTCAGTCTGATCTGTCTCTGTGTCTCAGTCTGATCTGTCTCTGTCTCTGTCTCAGTCTGATCTGTCTCTGTGTCTCAGTCTGATCTGTCTTCGTCCTCTGTGTCTCAGTCTGATCTGTCTCTGTCCTCTGTGTCTCAGTCTGATCTGTGTCTGTCTCTCAGTCTGATCTGTCTCTGCGTCTGTCTGATCTGTCTCTGTCCTCTGTGTCTCAGTCTGATCTGTCTCCGTCCTCTGTGTCTCAGTCTGATCTGTCTCTGTCTCTCAGTCTGATCTGTCTCTGTCTCTCAGTCTGATCTGTCTCCATCCTCTGTCTCTCAGTCTGATCTGTCTCTGTCCTCTGTGTCTCAGTCTGATCTGTCTCCGTCCTGTCTCAGTCTGATCTGTCTTTGTCCTCTGTGACTCAGTCTGATCTGTCTCTGTCTCTCAGTCTGATCTGTCTCTGTCTCTCTCTGATCTGCCTCTGTCCTCTGTGTCTCAGTCTGATCTGTCTCCGTCCTCTGTCTCTCAGTCTGATCTGTCTTCGTCCTCTGTGTCTCAGTCTGATCCGTCTCTGTGTCTCAGTCTGATCTGTCTCCATCCTCTGTGTCCATTAAACCTCCTCACGGATTCTCACTGTTGTTCCTTCATCACAATGAACTCACTCATTGTTGTATATCTGGACTCCACAAAGACTCACTAGAGACCAAACATTGATTCATTCGCCGCTGAAAATAGTCCCCAACACATGAAATGCTTCCTGCTGTCCGTGATGTGTTTTTTAAGTTTTAGATCTTCAGTTCAATGAGCTGAGAGCCACAGACAGGAAGTGTTATGTGTAACATGTTGTTGGTTTGGGTCCAAACATGAGATTTGTTGAAAAAGAAAAAAGGACATAACAGAATTATCATGAAAGCATTTTTACCGATGACTTGATTAGGGAGAGAATTCTGTTTGAGAAACAAATTCAGACTTAATTTGATTTTGCCTTAAAACCAGAAGTCAGCTGATTGATTAGCATGGCTAATGTCTTATTGCAGATGCATTGATTGGTTGACTGGTCACAGAAAAAAGTCAAATACATGTTGGGTCATTCAGGAACAGTTCGTCCAGCAGAGGGCGCTGCCAGGTTTGTTTTTAACCTGTGGTTTGTGTTGATCTGCTCATGTTGGTCTCTAACATGTTTGTTCTGAGCTCGATGCAAATGAATGTTTAGCACACAGAGTTTCTTTGTTTTTATTGAAGTCAATGGGATCTACAGTATCAGCTCACAGCAGAAAGAATCAAACATGATACAAAGAAGAGATGAAAAATTTAAAGAACATTTCCCTTTTCTTCAGTTTCACAAACATTAACTGGCTTTTTCATCTTATAAAGTGACTTTCTTCAAACATCTAACTTTTCTCCTTTTTTACACTTTTCAATATAAAAAATAATTTTAAGTGGACTGAACCTCGCAGCCTCCGAACAACACATGCTTCTAGTTTCGCTTCTAAAGCTTTGTCAATACAGTGCTCAGTTTTCAAAATAAAAGCCTTAGCTTCTTATTGCATCATACAGGTTTTCTACATCATGCTGATTAACAGGGAAATGTGGGTTATGAAGTTTTGATTGACGAGCGCATTGAGCTGCAGTTAATGTTGTAGACAGAAGTGACAGCAACAGAAGGAAACGACCCGATGTAACATTCACTAACAAAACATACAGAATATAGATTTATATTACGTCAAAACATAAAGTAACTGAGGTGAGAGTGACCACTTCTACAAAAGTTACCACTGGTGGATCGATGACTGTCCGTCTGTCCGGGGTTGGGAAGCTTGTCGCTATCAAAAATAACTAAATTAAAAGAGAAGTCCAGCAGGTCCTCTGGTCTGGTTCAGTGCTTCTGCAGAGCAAACCTTTGGCACTTATGGTTTTATCTTCACACTATAAGGCCATTTGCTGCATTTTTTTGTCGAACCAAATGAGAAATGGGAAGGACTGCTGGTTTAAAGAGATTTTTTTTTGCACCGTGGAGCAGGTGATAAGTGCTAACAAGCTCTTCTGAAATCTATGCGGAATGAAAAAAGCCAGAGAGGAAGGCAGTAAAGACTTTCTTCTCATTTTCCCTGATAATCACGAGAGGACGATGTTGAAGTCCCACAAACTGAAAACTGACTTTTTCCATGAAGTTTGGTTCGAATCCTTTTCAAGCAATAATTTTTAAAATTTGGTCCGAAAATGTTGGCTTTTCACAGAACATTTATTTTGACAAACACCTTGGAAAAAAAGGAATATCAGAATTTAGAAATCACAAATTTAGTCTTTAAGATGTTGTCACACGTTTGGTCAAATCCTGATGAAGATTAGGGCCAAAATTCAAAGTAAAAAAAATCTAACTTTTATCAAAGGAATTAATCTTTGTAGTGTTTTTATTCATGAAGACACTCTAATCTCTCTTAAGGAAAAAGTCTGAATTTGGAGTCAATTTGACTTTTTTTTACTTTTGTGATCTTGGGGAACAAAAGGTTCAAAAGTTTGGTTTTCAGTTTCTCACTGTGCCAACGAGAATATTTTGTTGAGAACTATGTGAAATAATCTGGTGATGATTCGAAAAATAGGAGAAAACTTCATGATCCTCTCTGGTTAGAAGAAAAAGAAAAAAAAAAGAACCCCAGTGGTGATTTTGAGTCAGCTTCCATCATGTTTCCATTGAGCTCAATGGAGCCAACAGTCAAAGACTCCTCACAGTGACGTAAGGCACTTCGGACACCAAGTCCTCTAACTGCATATATGGCCTCAAATTCAAGAATAAACAGAGAAACAACTTAAACAACTGGACCTCCTGATCCTGTACATCAAGCTAACAACAGAGGAGGAGAGGTGGGGCTGTCGCTCTAGTACTGAGGAGGGTTGTGCAGCTCCTGGTATTTGGGAGGAGGTGTGGTGAAGATGGCGGGAACCGACAGCAGGATGGTAGGTCTGTCGGGGTAACGCAGCTGGTGGATCATGATGGAGGACAGACCCATGCCCAGCAGCTGGAGGGAGACACAGGACGGTCAGTTACAGCAGTGCACTGGCAACAAGCTCATCAGCAGCACATTGAACAAAACACACTGTAAAGTCTTAGATCATGGCTCAGAGGGAACCAGGCCTTTATTTAAAACAGGCCTATATTCAACACATGCCTTTGTTTTTAAATTCCCTCTGTTTTTATATACTAGTACGTATATATAAATATCTGCTCATATTGTTACTGATCTGCTCTTCCTGTTTCAGATTAAAAGCCCAAAGACAAAACACAGTTCTGCTGAGACAGTAACACACAAACACCTGCAGTGACTGAAACAGCACAATAAGACTGGAAGAGAAATCCAGAGCAACAGTGTTTGAAGCAGTTTGATTAGTTCATCGACCCTTGTATTCTCCCCTGGGTGCAGGCTTTTCTATATATGTAAAATGGTATAATAGAAGTGTTAAATGAGGCTCGTCAGTGCTCACCGCCAGAGCAGCCAGAGTGAAGGAGACGGCGATCATGACGTCCACGCCCAGCAGGATGTAGTAGATGATGATGGGGAAGCAGGCCTGAAGACGAGAGGAGAGAGAAGTTCAAGCTCTGCTCGGATCTCACACTGAGCTCAATCTGATTTCCCTTTCATTGGGCTCAACTCACCTTGCTGTAGACGGACTTACTCTGCATCATGAGATGCTGTGAAAGAGGAAAATGTTAGTGAACGTCATTTCAAACTGGAGGGAGGAAGATGCAGGGTTTGGTTTTTTTCACTCACTCTGTAGTCGACCTTCTGACACTGGCCCTCCAGCTCCTCCTCCTGGCTGCACAGGCAGGAGTCGGGGATGTTCTGCTCCCAGTCCTTGTAGCTGAACAGACCACAGCAGTGCAGCTGAACACCAGAGAAGAAGAAGAGCAGGTTTTTAGACAAACTGGGATCAAACAACTGGCAGATTGATTGATAATGAGATCAATCATTACCCACGGCCCCATTTCTGTTTTTACACTGTAAGATCAATTAAACAAACTCAAAGAAGTCAGAAAGCAGAATAACAGTCGGTTTCTGAGCTGCAGAAAGAAAAAAGAATTAAATCTTTGTCTCTAGTTTTCTTCCGATTCAAAATGCTGCTTTGAAAGTCGGACGGTTTCCACCTGCTGCTCTGATCTATGAGGTCACATAGACACACATCAGGCAGAGGAGGAGGAGAAACACAGAGGATGTACGATGACCTGACCTCAGCTGCTGCCAGTTCACCACATCCTGCCATAACCTTTCAGAGGAAACCGAAGCCTTGGTCTTAAAAATGAAGCGGTTCAAGATGAGTAAACAGTTTATTTTGTGTATGTTGGTTTTTGGGCTTGTGCACAAAGGGTTAGACTATTAACTATTTTAACTATTAAAACAAGTAAACTGGAAGTGTGAACTTTGCTCTTGCATCTGTTTCAGGAGGACGAGGAAATGGAGGAACTCATTTAAATATGATGCTTGTGAGGAACTGATTCCACCAGGTCCTCTCTGGTTTGTTTGTTGGATTCTCATGTTACATTGATGAGATCAGTTAAAGTGTCAGGACAAAGAGTCCAGTCAGGTTCGTGCTCTGAACAAGTGATGGATGATCAAAGCAGCAGCTTCCACCTGAGCCCACCTGCACCTTTCAGCCACTTTGCATGAACAGACAATAATCCCTTTGGCTGATTTACATATCTGCCTGACACCGACACACCTGTCAGTCAGCCAGCCAATCAGACGGCCCGAGCCACACCTGGCTGCCCACTGAGGAATTTTAGGAGTGGAAACCGGTCGGTCAGCCGGAGCTGGTGAGCTGGAAAGTAAACAGCTGAGCCGTGAGTGCAGAGAGGCGGAGGCTCGAGCCGCAGCTGAGCAGGAGACAAAACAATCTCACCACAAGCTTCAGTCATATCACATGACCTTCACCAGCAGATAGTTTGCTCATGGAGCTGTATGATACACATTTTCTTTCTGAGCTCTGAGGTTTGTGTGCAGAGAAGTGAAACCTTGTATCTCAGTTAGGACAGAGTGTTTCTCCGTCAAGCTCTGAGCACATCCACCCGACCACAAGCAGCTTCAGGTGGTCAGCTGAACGCGTGAACGTGTGTGTGTGTGTGTGTGTGTGTCTCACCTGGGTCTGCAGCCGTTCAGCCATGGCCTTCACTTCATCTGAAGCTTGATCCAGAGGCAGCTTGTCACGCAGCCTGTCCTCCAACAGACTCCTCACCTGGAACCAAACACACACAGCTCCATCAGCACCAGTGAACTCTGTCAGTGAGCAACACTGAAATGGTTTAATGACTGGCACAACAAAAAATAAAGTAAATGTATTTTAAGTCAGCTGAGTGTTGATGCCTCTGTTACACTGCTGGGATTATAGGTCAGGATGTTCAGAGCGGGGGGGGGGGCTGTTACCTGGGGGCGGCCGGCGGCGAACATGATCCCACCTCGGAGCATCAGCAGACTTCCAATGACCATACACACCAGGAACTGTGAAAGGAGACAGAGTCATGACCACAGTTGCACAACGACGCCTCAAAAATTCACAAATTGCTTCAGAGTGTTTGAGAAAAGCTGATACAATCAGAAAGTGTTCATCGCAGAGTTAAAATGAAGAATGAAGAAAACAGAGTTCATACAGGGAAGTCCAGGTCAGGTGTCAGGTGCAGGAGGACGACATGAACTTTCTAATTAACAATGTTAAAACTTGGTTTGTTTTTCACTTTTTAAAAAGGCAGCAGTCACTGAAGAGATCTGTGAGAGCTGGACAGGAACAAACCTGCTGCTTTCTACACAAGTGAAACTCCCAACAGGAAGTCCAGAGAGAGAACGACCTGCGCTTTATTGTATTCAGCTTCTGCCTCAGTCACAGCAGCAGCAGTTTGGTTTTCTGCTCAGAGACCATCAGATGTCCTGAATCTGGAAACTTCTCGACCGGTGATCGTAATCATGTGAATGTGTGTCAGTGAAACTGAGTCAGCAGCTTATCTCTGAAGAAAACTCCCTCAGCTGTATGATGAAAGTCTTGATTTGGAACTGAAGCTGCTGCAGGTTTCATCATCCTGTGCAGCCCCGCCGAGCTCCGGCCTCCGTACTCACCACGATCAGGGCCACCTTGCTCTCCTTGTGGGCCCCATAGGCTCCAATGATGGCGATGACCATGGTGATGATGCCCACTATGTAGAGGATGGCGATGCTGAACTCCCGACCTTCCAGCTGGAGGCAGAACAGGTGATTGACAGATTAATATTTTTGTTCTTTTTTTTTTTTTTAGAGACAAGAGCTTATTTCCTGTTTGTCAATGTCATGCTTAAACATCGTCTGTTCTTACGCTGTCTCCTCCATTATTTGTGTAGACCTGAGACAGGAGGCCGAGTGCGATGATGAGTCCACCAACAATCTGCAACAAAACACAGAGCTTCATCACGACAAGAAGTAAACACACACAGGAAGTGGCACCTCATGACAATTCACGGATGAATCAAGAAAATAATCAGCAGATTCATGGATGATGAAAAAGCTCTTGAAGGTGTATTAAGCCAAAAAGTTTGGAACAACTGACCTGTGAGTCTTTAAAACCAATCAAAACCACAGACTATCACCATGATCAATTAGATGACGTCATAAACAGCTGCCACATTGATATGATGTTCGTTGTTGACAATAGTGTCAGTTCATGACCAATGTCTGTTTCAGCTCTCCTGCAGATTCGTGCTGTATTTGAAGAGCGAACACTTTATTGATCTTCAGGCCTGGTGACCATTAAAAACTGCAAGGTCATAAGTTAAGTATCTACATTATGTGACATTGGTAGTTTTGTACCAAAGCTGTATTTTCCCAAAACGTTAAAGGGTTAAACGATTTCCTTTGAGCCTCAAACAGGATCCAACAAACAGACGAAGACAGAGCAGCAGAGTCTGAGGTCATTTTTTAATCAGGTCACTGTTACATAATCAATCCAGCAGGGAGGATTAAGGAGCTGCTCAACCCAGACCGTTCATATACTGTTATCAGGTTTTATTCAACACTTATTTATTAATGTCTGCGTCACAAACCAGGATTCATTCAGGCTTTAATGTGAAGCTGAGGAGATGGAAGGTTCAGAGTTTGTTCCTGGAAACAAGCAGCAGCTCTGAATGTGAAGCTCGAGTTTCCTGGAACAAACAGCTGCAAACCATTAAATGTAATTGTTGTTTTGCCTTCAGAGAAACCAAACAGTGGAATGAAGGGAGATGAAAAGGCTGGAGAAAGACGAGTGTTAACAGAAAACCCATCTGCAACCATTTCATAACCGTCACAGAGCTTTTTCTGGTCATTACACAAATTACAGCCAGAGCAGTGAGTTTGACTGGGTGAAGTCATCTGAGGACACCAGCTTCAGTCCAGACACGTTCAAACACAGAACACCACAGTGAAGATGGAGAAGAAGAAATCAAATTAAACTGAAATAAATTAACTAATAAATAGAGTTCCTACAAAAAGCAGGTGAAATTTAAACATTAATTTAAACTACACATTAAGAAAAACTAAACGCGTTAATGTTTGAAAAATAGTCTCATAAAGATAAAGTATCATAAAACATCTTTAAACTTATTTATATAATATAGATTTCAACAATAAATGTTGAAACAAACATCATAAACAATGAATCTGCTTTTAGCTCAACACAAACTTGTTCTTACTTTATGTTTATATTTCATTAAAGTCTGCAGCTCGTTTAAATGTTAATTAGCCAACAGACGTCTCATTAAAACCCGGTTTGCTGATGAATGTTTCACCTGCTGACTCATTCAAAGGCTCTGAATCCATGTTAAACGTTGAATCAAATGTAAAGATGATGTTGTGGATCTAACAGGCCGGAAACTGAAGCTACGCACTTTATATTTGCCCTGGAATAAAAGGAGCATCCGAGGCGACATTTTGACGCCCGTGAACTCACCGCGAAGAAGATGTTGAAGATGGTGAAGATGCGTTTAAGGCAGGTGTTGATTTGATTCATGTTTGCGGCTAAAAGTCTTGTCTCTCAGAAAATGTCCCTGAATGTTTGAGTCCTATTATAAATCCAGCAGTCGCGCAGTGATGGGGCAGCGGGCGGGGGTGCTCCTTTTATGGGACAGGGGAGCCCGGCTGGAGCGGGGCGGAGCTTCCAGGAAATGACTCCGCCGCTTGGTTGGGTATGGAGACTTCCGGTGAGGAGGGAAGAGACAGGGAGGGAGCAGAGACGCTCAGGACAGATTCCTGGAAGACCAGTGGAAAATTCCCGCTGTGCAGCCGAAGTGCGCGCGAGGCGGCGGAGCGCCGAGGCGGGCGGAGTTCTGTCCCGACATGTAGAGGCAAAAGCTTAGATCCCGGAAATGAGTGTTTTTACGGGTCTCCAGCAAAAAATCCTGATAAACAGACGGAGAGCAAAGCAGCTACTCAAGCACAGTTTGAGCGACTGTATTTACACTGGTACTGTTACTGCACTGCAAAAGAAAACTGTGTACTTTTACTCCACTAAAGTTTTTCTGCCACTTTATACTTCCATTCCATTATATTATACAGATAACTATTTCTGTACTTTTTACTCCACCACATTTATTTATATTTGTGGAAAGACAAAACATATGTTCTCACTGTACTTAAGTACAACGTTGAGTATTTGCATTTTCCTGCCATCTTATACTTATATACCTATACTCTTTATACATCTCTACATTTCAAAAGGAAATATTGTACTTTTTACTCCACTACATTTATTTACAGTTGTGGAAAGTATAAAGTATATTTGATCAAGTACAATTTTATGGTACTTTTACTTCAAAGTATATAAAATGCAGTTTATAAAATAGGATAAATTTTTATAGTATAAATGAATTCCAGTTAAATATATAGACGCACTCATGCATCAGTAATAAAAACTGTCCCACTGATGGGGCCACTGATAATGCAGTATTTTTATACTGCAGTATTTCTAGTTTAAAAGAAACCAATAACTTCCCCTGCCACTGTTTGTTACTTATCAGATTAAGATTGTACAGATATGACGCAAAGTCACTTGAAATGTGTGCAGGAGGAGTTTGGGGTGTGTTTGGATTTCAGGCCTCGGTCACTGATGCTGGGGTGTGTGTGTGTGTGTGTGTGTGTGTGTGGGGCGTAGCTCCTTGTTGTCAGGGCCCCTCCCTGACCTCTGGGGCCCCTGAGCCTGTTCCAGGGTTCAGTAAAACTGAAGATGACAAACAGGTTCAGCGGCTGCCTGATGATAAAATGATCTGGGAGAAAAGTTACACATGTAAAGTGAAAGTATTTTTCTTGTGAACGGATGAAGAGACGAGGAGATAAGAGACACAGACGAAGAGCGACAGTGAGGCGGTGGAGAGGACGGGAGGTGAACACAGAGATTCTGCTGAACCTGGTTTGGAGGGCAAACAGACAGTAGATCAAAATACCAGCAGCTCTGTGGAAACCTGCTAACTCCAGCTCATGGGTTCACGGCCGGCGGCAGATAGGAGGTTTCTGTCGGGGCCGCAGTGTCTGAGTCACTGCAGAGGAATGTGATCAACTAAAGCTTCATGCTTTATTTAAAGGAGACGAGCCGCTCGGAGCCAAAGGTCCAAATGTGACAAAACATAACAAACAGAGCTGATCAAATGTTCTTCTGCTACAAATCAAACTACTGAGGAAACTAAGTACATCTCAAACAATCAGCTGATTCTTCAGAGGTGACCGGTGGGAAGTTCTGAGGGCCTCTGGGTGCAGACTAATTCCTGGGCCTGTGGGAGGAGGAATGTGGCAGAGAGGCAGGACCCCGGCAGCTCTGTGACACAGCCTCATGTTCATGCAGGAGCCCATTAGCTTCAGTATGAGGGTGATTAATCCAACAGTTCCTCTTTACTTCGTGCTGTGCAGACACCAGAGCCAACGCCGCAACTTCAGTAAACAACAGAGAGAACAAAGGTCACAATGACAGAATATATGAAAATGTGCCTCAGCTCCAGCTGTCAGTCTGATCTGAATCAGTTTCTCCCACAAATCAACAAACAAATAATAAACTCAGTAAACGGAAGAAAAACATCAGTAAGTTCTTGAAATACACAATTTCACTTCGATTTCAAAGCAGTGTTAAATATTCTACATGCTGTTAGAAGATTACAACATACAACATATTTACATTTGCACTGCTTAAAAAAAGGTTCTGCCTGTCAGGACTTTGTAAAACTGTAAATATTCATCAATCAGTGTTAAGTATTCTTCATGCTGTTGTCCTGCTGTTCATAGTGAGAGTGTTATGATAGAGTCAAATACTGAGTTCGATAATTAGAAACCAAAGACAAAGGTTTGTGTTCGTTCACTAACACAAACTGCAGTGTTCTTTATACAGTGGCATAATAACACTGCAAATAAACTATTACTGCACATTGTTATTAGTTCAATATGAAAAGTAAGACATAGTTTTACACATTAAGTTCAGTGTAGCTGAAATGTATCTCGCTCGTCACATGAGCATAAACATCAGGTACTGTTCGGTTTTGGGTCTATTCTGGCAGGTTGTACAGGAGCTGGTAGGCAGGCGGTCGGTCAGTGAACGTCACACGGACAGACAGCGGCGTGCTGGGTCTGCTGGAGGCGTGGAACATCTGGTAGATCATGAGTGAAGACAGCACCGAGCCCAGCAGCTACAGAGGAGCAGACGGACACCTTTCACTTGCTAGCATGCTAGCTAGTCCTCTTCCTGGACTTTTCTCTGCACTGGATGCACAGACATGAAACTGGTATCCAGAGTGAGAAACAAGAGGATTTCCAAAAATATAAACATTCAATTCAATGTTTTTAAAGTGATTCCTGATTCCAAAATCCAATCCCAAAATCAAAATGGCGCCCGGGGCGTATGAATGTGTTGAGTAAATGTCGGCAAGCATTTAACTCATGGCCAGGACCGACAGAGTGAAGACGACGCCCAGTGTGATATCAGCGTTGGTGGTAACAGAGTCCACCATGAGGGGTAAGCAGTTCTGGGGGTGGAAGGAGAGAGAAGCTACTGTTAAAATGTCAAATCACCCAAATGACAGACAAACACAGCTCTCTCTTCCTCCTAATGACACTGAGTAAATACAAATGATGAATGATCAACAGGTTGTAACATTGATTTAAAAATGTTCGTAAAAACAATCGTAAAAAGAAACCACAGATAAAGACAACAAGGAACCTTGTTGCTTCATTCATCATAACATGACAGCACTGTTGACATCACACTGATTCAATGATGATTGAACTACAACATGAGGCAAAGCCGACTTCCATCCACTGACCTGTCTGAAGACGGATTTCTTCTGCCAGAAAAGGTTCAACAGAAAGTTCTGGAAGAGGAACCCGAGAGGAACTCTGAGACACGATGTTTTCATGCAGCTGTCCTGGCTCATACATTACAGCTCAGCCTCCTCTGGATGTCTGCAAACTGCCTCATCTCAAACCTGTTCTTTCTCAAACGACGCCTCCTCATCTTGATTTGTCCTCATTCTTTATAACATTTCTTGTTAAGTAATTATTCCCATGCTTCTCACTATATTGTTTGGAACTTGGAAGCACCTTGGTTAGAAAAGTGCCACATAAACAAAGTTTGACTTACTTACAAAACTCAGACCTCTCACATGTTGTCTGGACAAAATGGTCCATTATTTTGACCATTTTCAGATTCTATTGTGTTGACTTCCAGGAGGAGAGGCTGTGTGCTCATAGCATGGAGAAGCAGAGGAAAGTGTTTTTATCATCAGTCTTTTATTGCACTCAGTGTTGTCTTTGTACGACTGACAGCTTTAATGCCCTCAGCTGTCTCATTGTGTTCATCCTGCCTTGCTGTAAAATAATCTTTGAACAGATCTCTCTGAAGCAGATTCAAACGTGTGTTAATACTCACCCTGTAGTCGACTGTTTGGCACTGGCCCTCCAGCTCCTCCTCGTGGCTGCACAGACAGGAGTCGGGGATGTTCCGCTCCCAGTCCTCATAACTGAACAGACCACAGCAGTGCAGCTAAACACCAGGGGAGAACAAGAGAGAGTGCCCCCTACAGGCTGCAGTGCTCAGTACACCACATGGAACACAACTACGTACTGGAGTCTTAACCAGTGGTGGAACAAGTACTCAGATCTGTAACTGCAGTAAAAGCATTAATACCACACTGTGCAAATACTCCACTACACGTGAAATCCTGCATTCAAAACCTCACTGCACTAAAAATCTAGTATTATCTAGTATTGCAAAGTATTATCAGCAAACTGTATTTAAAGTCAGACTGCTCCTGTGTCAGAGAACTGTTTCCTGTCAGAGTTTCTCTCTGGATTCATCTTCCTGCTGCCTTAATGTGTCTGTGTCATGTTGAAAAGTATCTAGTAACTAAAGCTGTCAGACAAATGTATTGGAGTAAAAAGTACAATATTTCTGAGATATAGTGGACGAGAAGTAGAAGGTGCATAAAACAGAAATACTTAAGTAAAGCACAAGTAAGTAAATAAAAAATTTTGTATGGAAGTACAGAACTTGGTAAATGTACTTGGTTACATTTGACCAATGGTCTGTTGTTTTAATTTGAAACAACATTCTTCTGTGTTTCCTGTGTGATTGTCTTACTGATGTCTGCAGAGCTGCAGCCTCTCTCTTTATGTTGTCTGAAGCCTGATCCAGTGGAAGAAATGAACGCCACCTTTCCTCCATCAGACTCTCCAACTATAAACACACATCACAAATGAAATGCAAGACATGAGGTTTCAGCTGCAATGTTGGGCAATATTCATATCACCGTGTGTTTGTGCTCAGAGTTACAAACAGTCAGGGACATTACCTGGGGTCGGGCGACTGCAGCAGTGACTCCAGCGTGGAGCATCAGCAGACTTCCAATGACCAGACACACCAGGAACTGCGGAGGAAGACGAACCACATCTTGAAGTTACACAACCAACTGCATCAGAAACAAGATCCATGCAGATAGTTTTGCTCACCGTGTGTATTTGTGTCTGGATGTAAATGAGAAAATGTTTTGTTTGACTGAACTGACCCTGGATCTCTTGTACTGACTTGTGACCTGAACTGTTAGCGGTCAGGACTTTTAAGTGCAGCGAGGTTGTTTCTGCTCACCACAGTCAGAGCCATCAGGTTCTGCTTTCGGGCTCCACAGGCTCCCAAGATGGCGATGGCCATTGTGACAGAGCCACAGATGTAGAGGACGATGTGGCTGTTTCTCTGACCTTCAGACTGGATAACAGAGAGTTGATTGGCTGGTCAGTGCAGTGTAATGAACTTGTTAGTGTCTCTAGTGTTAACTGGCCTTCTGTCTTACATTGTTTCCTCCCAGTAAGTCATCCACTGATGGAGACATCAGAGCCAAAGAGATGATGATGATGGATCCACCTACAATCTGAAACATGAGAGCAAAGCAGGAACCTGAACCAGATCCAAGCAAATCTACATGAGTCTACATCAAAGAAAGATGGGAAATAGAATTCAGTGATAAAAAATACCCAGAAAACAAAGAGGAAAACCTGTGAAACTTTACTTATTGATGCAAATTCTGTTCGAAGAAAAAAGATGTTGTTCCATTATTCCAATGTGAAAACATGTACACTGATAGACCATACATGTTGGAGAAACCATGGGGCTATTGAGGCAAATGACAAGGCCAGTGATTCATTTCAGTTTGAGCTTCATATAGCAGCTTGTATAGCAGAGGTCTGTGAGGCTTTCTGTTCGTGACAGAAAGAAAAGGCACACAGTCACATGACCAATTAAAATGTCAATCCATTCATCAATAACAGACAGACTGGGGTCCAGTGCACTGCAGAATCTTTTACACTTTTGGTTAAATCCTGACTCATACATGCACCTCATTGATGTCGCCAGCAGAGGTCCCTCACATTCTCTCTGCTGGGGCTCCAGATCCTCATGTGTCATCACCAATGTTCTCCTCTACGCACTTCTCCTCAAAAAGCTTTCGCAGATACAAAGAGTCTTTTCCTGCTCTGAAGTCTGTTTACTCACCACGAAGAAGATGTTGAAGCTGATGAGGACAAGTGTGAGACAGGGGTTGACCATGATGCTGCTGCTGCTGCCACTCAAAGCTGAGAGACATCAAAGTGTACAGTGAATGTGGTGGTGGTGGAGGTGACGGTTGTTCGGAGCAGGTGGTGAAAGTGAAACGAGGAGTTGGGGAGAGCCGGACGATGGGCAGGGCTTCCTGTAGAAGATGGGACGTATAGGAAGGAGACATACGTCCAAAAAGCATTTAAATACACTGAGAAATCCATGTAGACAAGGTTTACGGGGACCATAAAAGTCCAACTGTCCAAGTGAGTCTCACTCTCACTTTGAATTGCAAGGTCTGAAAATTCCAATCTAATAAATGATCAACAGCAAACACTGGGGTTCACTCCATTTTTACTTTTGATCTGTGATTTTACCTCTTTAGTCTGAAGAAAATTTAGATGCCTAAACAGGTAAAGTTCCCCAGTAACTTGCAGCAAAAAAGCAAAAATGAGAAGAAATACCCCCCAAAATGAGCATTTTAAATACGTATAAAAGCATTTTGCTGAAATCAAGTCTCTGATATACTAGTTGATATGAAAGTCTTAAAGTTGGAAATAAAAATAATATTTTGTAAACTTTACAGAGTCAACAGACCATGCTAGCATTTAAGCTGCATTTACATTATAGTCAAGCTACATGAATGACATTTAAAAATAATTTTTAAAAATTTTAATTTTAATTTAGATACAAACAAACCCGTTGGCTCATATTTATCTATGTATTATACTATGGTTTTGTTGGGTAACTGCTGGTTAACTGCTAGCTTGGTGACGGCGGCCATTTTATGACCAGTTAACCGACTTTGTGGACAATTAACAAAGAGGAAAATTTCTTCTGTGGCACAAATTTCTTTTTCATGAATAATTAAGATACCATATTAATTGATCAATCCCACAATGGAGAAATGATGATGATGATAATAATAATAATAATAATGATAATATCAATAATAATAATGATAATCATCATCATCAGGCACCATTTTGATTCATCATACGAAGTTCCTGTCAGCAGGTTAGTTGATTAACGTGCTAATTTTTAGCTACTGCTAAAGGCTCAGGCTAAAAATCAGTAATTTGAAAAACTCAAAATTCATCAGTAGTTGTCGTGGACGTGAATAATAATATTCCTCATACCTGGCGGTCCGTAATTTAAACCAGCAAAGTGATGTGATATTAGCCGAAACGTAGCATTAGCATGTTAATATAGCATGCTAGTTTTGAGCATGTTAGTTTTAGTAAATTGGAATGACATGATGCTAACGAGGCACAGTTCAGTTACTGTGTGAGGTTTCCTGCCATTAAATGATTTGTTAGTTTCTCTACACAGAATGACTTGATTACATGATTATTATTATTTAAATTTAGTGGATATATAATCAGTACAGTTAACCTTAATTGATGAAATATTTACCTCTGTGTTCTGTTAACACGGTTAGAAAACACGAAAAATAATGTGAAATTTAATGAATTTTACTGAATTATGAATTAATAATGATTTTTTTTGTAACTGTTGTCAACCGTGTCTACATGAATTAGCAGCAGTTTTCAGGACGAGCCCTCCTCTTCCTCCTCCTCCTCCTCTTCATCACGCCTCTTCTCCTCCCCTTCCTCTCCCTCCTCATCACCGACAGCGTCCACCTGAGCCCGGTCTCACCGCGCACCTGTCTGTCGTCTCTGAATGTCAGACAGAAGAAACCTCCGCCTCTCCTGGAGCTGCTGCAGAGCGGCTCTTCCTCCTCTGGCCAGGCCGCTGTAGGACGCCGAGGGGCGGGCAGGAGCGTCGCGGAGGGGCCGGTGTCGGAGCGGATCTCCGGAGCGTCTCCTCCCTCGTGCTGCGGAGCCACAGATACATGCGGGGAAATACACACCGTCTGCTTTCCTTCATGCACCACAAGAGCACCGAGAGGAGCTGCAGGGGCCGGTTTGTTTCAGTCTGAGCTGCAGAGAGGAAGATGAGCCACCGAGGAGGAAGAGGAGGAATCCTCACCATGTCCCTCGTCCTGTGTCTCATGTGGACACAGCTGCTGATCACAGGTGAGCGTCTGTTGTCTGTGTACTGCCTCTCACCACACACACCAGCAGCCATAGAGCTCCCATCGATAGATTAGCCTCTTGCTTCGGTCATTAAATTGTCCTTCCTGTCATTCACCCTGTAAAAATGACCCAAAATGCTGCTAACTGCTCCTCAGATGTGAGCATGTGTTTGCTTTCAGACTGAATCATCTGTGTTGCTCGGATCAAATAAGCACAATAACCTCTTTATCCTCATTGTAATGAGAATTTATCCAGTCCAACAAAGATATTTTATGATATCTGTTATAGATCAGTCTATAAATATTGCTTGTTGCAGCCATGAAATCTGTTGTTTTTTTGCAGGGTCTGGTCCATTAAAATCCTCTCAACAGCAGCTCATATTTAACAGTCATGTGGTAATTGGACATTAAATGAGAAACAAGAGGGTAAAAAAATCCTCATGAATGTTTTTGAAATATTACAGGAATATGACCTACTCTGTAGTGATCCCATTCAGTATGTGAAGAAATTCCATAAATGCTAATTTGCTCACTGCTGTGTGTGTTTGACACACTGAAAAGATCCTCCAGGAAAGATATGGTGATTCTGTAACGGAATTTACCATTAAATAGCTTCTGATAAACTCAACATACATTCACAATCATTTCCAGTATTGATTCCTGAATTGGTCCCCCCCCCCCCAAAAGTAATCATTTAGAATAAATTCCAAGTTCCAGTTCTCAGGTCACAGGTCCAAACCTCAAAATGGATTCAGTTTGAAATGATATGAAACGGACAAAAACTGGAAGCAGACAGTGTTTGGGTTTTTGTTATTATTATATTGTTGTCATTGGGGTGATTTTGTCTGGATGGGCGTCTTAGGGTTTGATCCCTAAAGATTCTAGGACCAGTTCCAAATTAGAACTGAACTGAATTGAACTATAACCCTGAAAAAACAGATTTAGTTTTCAGAGAAAACACCTGACTGAGGTCTCACACAACTGGATGCCTAAGTGGCTTCCAGTTGTCGTTTCTCTAATGACAATTAGATGCCGACTGTATTAATATGAATGCAAAAAAACACAACAAGATGAGCTTGATTTTCAGAATTATTTGTCCCTTTTTGAGAAAGTTTCTGGCTCAGCTTCGCCCACGCTCCTCTACTTCACACAAATTTAGATTTTCATGCTCCAGATAGGTGAGCAGTAAACTTAAACTACTTAGGTGCTTTCAGAAGTTTGTGAGTGATGTTGCACACAGTTTAGTCTGTGGTTCATTCAGAATCCTGTCATCATTTCAGCCATTTACTCCATCAGACCAAACAGGGAAGCACATGTTAAAAGAATCAAAATAACAGGCAGCTTTCATTTTTGTGTAGCACTTTTTGAAACGTGAGTAACCTAGGACATTGATCTAACACCAAATGAAGACATCATCATACGTTTTGAAGGAGTTTTCGTATAATATTAATATTAACTCTATTCTCCATTCCTGTTTCGACCTAAACAAAGATGGCAGTGACACGAGTTGGCCCACTTCGTGAAACTGATCGATCAGTATGTGCTGATACCACATTCAGATCAGATACCTAATCCTCTCTTTTTCCCAAAGTAAACACTGTTAACACACTTTTATAGACTAAAGGGTTAATCGTGATTGCTACTTTTACTGAAGTGAAAGATCAGAGTACTTCCTCCACCACTGCACATTGGATCAGTACATCACTGCAAATTTGTCCTTCTTTTCAACATATGAATTACAAGCATGTTCACATGACTGTGGGTATCAGAAAATGAATATTGGTAATCTTTCTCGGCCTATTATACTGAATATACAAACCTTTTTCCTGCTTTGGTTTCCAAAAATATTTATACAAACACAAAGCCATTAGCAGGATGGTGAAGGACTTCAGAGAGAGACGTGTGCTGTCAAAAGGCCAACATGGTTTTGTTTCTTTTATAATAGTGAATGTTGATTACATGAGTGGCACAAACTGGAGCTTTGAATATTTTCTAAATGACACAGTCTTTGTGGCAGCCTCTTCAGGACCATTAGTGTTATGTCTTTAAAGACAGAGACACAAAGTAAACAACAGTGTGTGTGTGTGTGTTGAGGAGTTTCTCCCCACAGCCTTACCAGGTCAGCCCTCTCAAACTCAACCTGTGATTGGCTGACAGCTCCAACAGAGGTGAGGCAGGGCTGACTCCTTTATCCAATCAGAACGTGGCTCAGCTGAGTGTCGTGCATAGCAACCAGGAAGCTGTCGTGAGGGAGAAAAGAAGCCAGAGAGAGAAGCATCGTCAGCTTCACAGCCATCTCAAAGGACAGGTTCTGTCAACTGAAACCTCCTGAAGCTGCTGCTTCCTGGTGTTTTTAACTCAACACAGCTGAATATCATGCTGAAATTGTTTTTGAGAAGCAACAGCCTCTGAACTGGCTCTGAGCTTCACAGCCAACTACAGAACTTCTTTTTCACAAACGGGAAGCTTACAAGAAGCAGTCAGACATATTTACACAACAGATCTTTGCCACAGATGCTGCCAAGAAAAATAGTCCTTTCTTCGGCAGCAGACCGTCTGGTAGACAGGAGTCAGAGGACACTGTCGGATATTTTCTTCCTTTCAGTACATTTTCTGCCAGAACAAACAGTCGACTAGCAGACGAGCAGTCTGTCAGCCCAGACTGTAGAGGTCAGACTGAAGCTGCATGACAAACTTCAGCTCTGCATCAAGCATCTCTTCAATCACTCAGGTCTGCGTCTGAGGATTATTGGACTTGAGAAACACCAGCTGCATCTTTGGCTAATTAACCAATCAAAATGCAGCATATTACATGATGAGGATTCATCATGTAGCAGAGTTGTTACTCTCACAGCGTTATGTGTTCGGCCATGTTAATGTCATGGGTCGAGGGATGGAAATGTTGGTCTGTCTGTTGGCTTGAAATATCTCGACAACTATTGGAGGTTCTGTCAATAGGGTTGAATTGAATCCATCAATAAAGTGAATATCTTTCAGTTGCATGGTGGGGGAAGACATCAGGATACCTTGTTTTTTCTGTGCTCCTAGGTGATGAAAATGCCTGCTAGGAGCAATATTTTAAAAACAACACAGGCCCATTTCTCACTTTTAAACCAATGCAACATCTGTCCAGGGACTAGAGTCTTTCGTAAATCTCTGTTAAATAAATGCACTAAATATAATCAATGGAGTACAACCTTTACCTGGAGTAAAAGGAGTGCTCCTCTTGTATCCTATGCAGAATTCAATGTCTTTAGTCTTTGCTAAATCTCAAAGGTACATATTTTTATTGATTACTGAAAATGGAAGATTAGCCTTTTATCATCCTTCAGCCAACACACACTGGAAATCAAATAGGCTGGGCTCAGGTCCAGCAGCTGAAGCTTCCGGTCTGTGTATTCTTTAAATAGATCTCAGCTCCTTCCACTGCGTATGTCTGTAGCTGTGTATACGATGCAAGTAATAAATATGAAGCCGAATCCTGCACGTGGAGAAGCGCTTTGCTCTGTTGGTTTATTTTTTTCTCCCAGGATAAATAAAGACTGAGAATGAATTATGCAGTGCTCACGTTCATCACGGTTGGGTGAGTTCAGTCAGTGTGCAGGGGTTTCCTCTGACTGATGAAAGCCTCCATCCTGACCAAAGACGCTGTGACAGCAGAGAGAGAGAGAGACAGGCAGATGGGATCTCCTCATCTCTCATCTCTCATCCTGCTGTCTCCCTGGGAGTGCTGCTCAATGTGCTGTCAGAGGAGCACACATTTTAAAAGATTAGAGGATTGATCTTCTCTCTTTTCCTCAAGTCTTTGAAGTCAAGTCTGTTAGATATGTCCCACCTTGATATCTGTGTGTGGAGGGGGGTGTCTTTTCATTATTGCCTTTCATAAACACAACAGCAGTGTGAGGAATTGACTCCACAGTGCATTTGACTGCTTTTATCACAAGTTGCTAATGATAGCATGTACGGCTAAGTTGCTTTTGTGTGCTTCTACCTGAATTCAGCAACCTGTTGTTTTAAAGGTTACTATGAATTATTAACGGTGATGTAGGTGCTGCTGCCTTTTTGCTTCCTATTTGGGAACATTTGGCTGCAGCCGGGAGTTAAAAAACATATCGGAAAAAGCATATGTCTTCCATCTTTATCTCAACTCTCATCATCTTCTCTTCTCAGAATCGTCTTCTGGTGATCATGACCTTCGCCTCTTTCCTTCTCGACGCTCCAGTCGTCTTCCTCCACCTCCTCACCCCCAGCACGACTTGAACCCAGAGCACGGTCTGGACAGCCTTCCAGAGTCTCACCCCCTCCGCCTCCACCATCATCATCATCATCACCACCATCAGCACCCTGCCAGGTTAGCCAAAGTGATGCCAGCCGCCCTCCTGGACTCTCGGTCTCGGCAGGAGCCTGTGGGCCAGCGAACCCTTAATCTCCTGGCACGGCCGCATGACGAGGTGCATCCGGAGCACGCTGTGGTATCTGCACGACACCTGGTTACTGTGGTGAGTAATCTTGCTCTCTGATTAGCTGAGAAAGAAGGGACGTGGGAAGGTTTTTTTTGCGGTTGCAAAATGTGTTTGTTTTCATCTCCTCTCCAATGCACCGATCAGAGATCACCTGTCAATCAGACTGTGGTGACAGCAGTGGCTGTCACTTCTCATTCTAGGCTTCTTCTTCTGTTTATTTCTAGTGAACCAGAGATATGAAACACAGAGACTGTAGACAAACATTTAAGGACACAATCAGTGTATTCTGGATTAATATGGAGGTTTTTTATAGATTTGATGAGGAATGCCTAAATGTGTTACTAATGTTGTTCACTGTGTGACTTTGGAAGATGGACAGGTCCTCAAAAGGACAATGGGAGTGTCTCTCTGATGGTCTGTGCCCTGTGAATGATGCCTGGGTTTGGGAGTGTACTGGACGTGCAGTTTTGTGAGAAACCTGTGGCTGCAGGCTAATGAAGTGATGTGCTAAAGGGTTAGGGAGGTTTGTAAAAATACTAAATCTACTTTGCTCCTATAGAATCGTTGAAATGCCTCACCAATCTTTAACAGACTCTCCAGATTCTGGCTTCTGTATTCTGACTTCTTCTGTGTATGATCAGTCCAGTTTGTATTGCACTTTGTTGTTGTCATTACAAAGGAGATGGAGTCTGAAGTCTAAAGGTGTTTTCGATGCAGTATCATAGCATCAGCAGCTGGATGTTTGTGTTGACTGTATTAGCATCACCAGACTCCTGTGATCGGCATGTTAGCTTGAATCTAAGAGCCTCAGTTTGAGAGCCAGCCGCACTCCAGCAGCTGAAGCCTGCATATTAGAAATTTCTGGAAGCTGGTGTGAGTAAGCTCTCCTGCACGCCCACCGAGGCTCATTGATGTGATCGTCTGATAAAAGAAGGTCGTCTTCTCCCTCACAAAGGTCACGGGCGAATAATACTGAGGAGGTCAGAGGTCAGAGCAAACAGACAGTAAGTGAATGATGGATGAGGAGCTGCAGACTCCTCTTCAGCTGGAGGAGAGATGCTGCACTCTCTGTTGCCATGGAAACACTAATCATGAATGTGTGTGTAAGACCCACTTACCTACACAAAGGGTGGTTACATAACTCTCAGATAAACAGCAGTGACCTTCACAGTGACATTGAGACAGAGGAACAGACAGACAAAGAGACAGTATATACATGTTGACAATGAGACAGACAAAACAATAAAAATGGTGGAATGAGATGGAGCTTCAGTGAGACAGGAGGATATAACTGACTGTCAGGGGTGGATGCTTTTGGTTCTTGTATAATTTGGAAATGATACTTTGTGTGTCTTTACTTAAGCAAGATTTTGAATTCAGGTTTTGTACTTGTGAAATAGTAATGTAGAGTATTTATACACTGCAGTAAAAGATCTGAGTCTACGTACACATGTTTTTTTACACACATGGAAAACTTCGTCTGAGGATTCTGAATTTATAATTTGACTGATGTCTCTTCATCATTCTATATTAATATTAAACAGCGCACCATGTGTTGTATTAACAGTATCAGTGTGGTGCTGGGAAGCAGCCTGATTCACAGAGGACAGACATTTATTTATAGGAGAAATGTAGCAGATGATTAATTTAAGTGAATATCTGCATCCCTCAGCTGTGAAGTCTCACCGCCAACGCTTCCACAATCATCTGCCAAAGCAGTCAGAGGTGTCGTCACCACAGATGCATTGTGGGAGGGGAGGCAATCTGGAGAAACTTCCGGTGGAAACCAAAAGACAGACGTGGATGCTGGGACATTACCTGTCTGTCTGTCTGTCTGTCTGTCTGTCTGTCTGCCTGCCTGCCTGTCTGCCTGCCTGCCTGTCTGTCTGTCTGTCTGCCTGCCTACCGTTGGTTTCTAGTTCAATCTTCAGAGCAGTCGGGGTCCAGGGCTCTTTACAGTGGGATATAGGTCACCCTGCACAGTGCCTGATAAATAAAACACTCTGCACGCATACGTACACACGCACGCACGCGCACACACACACACACACACACACACACACACACACACACACACATACACATGCATGCACGCGTGCACGCGTGGTTAAGAGTGCAATGAAAAATTTATATGAAATCTAAATTTGTACTTTTTAAAATATTCATGTTTATGTTACCTGGTCCTATAATACTATTTTTGGATCTTAGAAATAAAGGACCAGCTATTGACAGTGAAAAACCAATGATTAAAGAAAGAGATGGTTTGTTATTTGAAAGGTGCGTTAAAAGACTGTTGATGAACAGAGCAAGTAAGGAAGCCGCTGGTTGTATCAGAGAGTTTAAGCTTAAAATGAGCTTGATATTATTTTATTTTACTGGGTGGTGTTGAAGCTCAAGAGGACAGGTTGCCAGATGAAACGTAAACCAAGATATTTCTTTGACTTAAGTGAATATTTTCGGATTAGGAATCCGCTAACAAGCAGTCAGTCACACCGTGATTTGACTTTTGGAGGTCTCTGCAAGCCTTTCTGCTTTTATCAATGAGAAACCGCTCAGAGGCTCAATGCTGCCTTACATCACCCTATCCTGTGTGAATTGACTTCCTGTATGTGGTCACATGACTTGTCCCTGGAGGCGGCTGTCGTTCCATCACATCGCTGTGACGACCACGTCACTAATGGATGGAGAGAAAAAAGACAGGCGTTTAGAGACAGAATCAAACCTCAAAGCAAATCAATCTGAGAAAAACTGCAAATGATTTCGGCGAGAAAAAGTCAGTTATTTCCCCTTTTTGTGTATGTGCAGATAAAAACATTTAAAATACACACTGTGTGTTTGGCTACAGTTTCTAAATATAATATCTAAATATCTGCAGGTCTCACTCACAACACTTGGTGACGTCTTCTGGTCAATGAGTTGAATAATCGTTGTTGATTCCAATTTTCTAATGTTTCATGGACCAAGTTATTAACTGATGAATCTGGCAAAATAATCACCTGCACTGAAAATTGTCCGTTTCAGCCCTGTTAATTCTTGGATTATTTTCTAAAGTCATATTTATCTGTGATATTTTATTGTTAGTGCTTTTCCTGTTATAATTGAGCATAAGAAAATGTGTTTCGATGGAAGATGAGAGGTTGTGTAAGTCGCAGATGGTACCCAGTCACCTCCCATCTCTGCATCTCACCACATGCCTGCAAGACTCTGTGTGTGTGTGTGTGTGTGTGTGTGTGTGTGTGTGTGTGTGTGTGTGTGTGTGTGTGTGTGTGTGTGTGTGTGTCAGGTTCTCACAGCACGTGCAAGCTGGTTGTCACACACAAACTCTGCTGTAGTCGTGTGTGTGTGTGTTAGAATGAGCTTGTTTATTCAAGCATGGAAAACTGGATGTGTGCGATGCTGATGATGTTGAATTAGACTGAATTTTGGTTCTGTGCTTTGAAATGTTAAAAGTTTCCTTGTGGGCTAAGAACCTGCAAGGCAAAGCACAGGGAACCTTATCTGTTGGCAAGCACAGCCAATCTCAAAGAAAAGGTTTACACAAAATGAATTATAGGAAAATATTCAGCAGGTTTTGATATTTAATGTAAAAAATTCAGATTGTCTTGTTGCTGCTTTACCTGCAGATCAGTGTGTTTTCTGTCCAATAAAGAGCTTCAGAAACAAATCTTTAAACATGCAGAATCAAATGATGTTCAAGTTCAAATCTCAGCCTACACTCAGAGCTGTGAGAACTGTGTGTGTGTGTGTGTGTGTGTGTGTGTGTGTGTGTGTGTGTGTGTGTGTGTGTTGGACTGTTAAATAATTCAGGACAGCAGTGTGTTGCATCTGCTATTGGAGAGAACTTTGACGCCACTTCAAACCCACAGAGAGAAACATGATTCATCCAGATCTGTTTTCTCTATAAACACACATTGGACCTGAATTGTCAACATATTAGTGTGTTTTGCAGTTTTAAAGATGGCCTTCAAAGCAACTAGTACGTACCTTCTGAAATGTGCTATCTGTTGCTGTCATTAAGTCATTTTGATTGTTTTGAAAATGTTGCAGCATATGATCATACGTTGATATTAAAATGATATTGCTATGACGTTAATGAAATTTTCCACATTCAGTCATAAAACGGGAAGGTCTGATGTCAGATTACAGATTTCTGAGCCTGCTCACAACATTTTTTCTCAAAGGAACGAAACAAGCGTGAATAATCTAACCTCACGTCAACCCACTCATTCAGCTGTGTGTGTGTGTTGTGCGTTGTGTGTTGTGCGTTGTGCGTTGTGCGTGTGTGATCTCATTGAGCTGGATGCTGCACGTGGCGCTCACGTTTTTCCCGTCAGCGCTCTGTAGAGAAGCTGCACAACTCTCACGCTACATAAAATGATTCATTTACAGTCATTTCATTCTTCAGGCCGATTCAGTGCAGTTTTCCACAGAACTGAGTATGTTTATGTCTCATGACATTCACACTAGACTGAATATTCTCAGCTCACTGAAATAGTGAAAGAAAACCCCGTCGTCATTAACTTTTGAATCATTAATGGATGATAGCAACTCAGAGTAAAAATCAGTACAACACATGAACAGTAGTGATGTTGTAGTGCACATCACAGAAGCTGAGAGGTGATCATTCCATGTGATTTAAAGACCTTATGAAGTGTTTCCATAGATACACTGCAAACAGGAAGTGCTAATAGCTAATTGAACATACTCTGACCAGTGCCAGTCGACCACAATGGAAACAAATGAGCTAAAGAAACCAACAGGACTCAGGTTGTAGCCCATAATTAAGTCACTCACTCATGCATCAGTGTGCTTCCTGATCACGTGCTGTAAAGGCCCAAGATGGCCAACATTGTTACCAATTACATTTCTGATGATCAACTAATTTATGAATCAGCTAATCGTTCCAGCTTTGTTTTTTTATTTCACAATATAAGATTCATATTTACATTTTAACCAATTCTGTCTTTATTTTATCCTTCCTTTCCTTTTCCTTCTCTCCATTAATCCTCCTTGTAAACCCTTTTATTATTTATATCCTCAACTTTACCCCCCAACCCCAATCTGACATCTGATTGGTCCAAATTGGATTCCCCCTACAGCCCTGAGGGCTATCAGCTAATTAGTGGTTATTACTGTGTGTGTGTGTGTGTGTGTGTGTGTGTGTGTGTGTGTGTGTGTGTTGGACAGAAATAGTGCCTGATCCTGACAGGAAACACAGCGGGATAATGGCATTACCTGGACAACAGCCAATCAGTTGGCAGGTTGCGTTGCGTCCCCCTCTAAGCCAATCAGAGATCACGGACTGACTAGATGAGGAAATGGAGCGAAAAATCCCTGAGCTCTGACCGACAGGCAGGCAGCTTCTGTGTCTGTGTCTGTGTTCACTGAGTGAAAAGCTTCCTGTGATCGACGGGAGGATCAACAATGTTTACATGTTTACTTGGTAAGGTTGTTGAGTTGTTGCTGTTTATCTAGAGGTTTTTTCCCCCAGATTTTTACTCTTCTTTTTCATCAGCTGTAGTTGTCATTGAATTGTTTCTTTAGTTGTTTTTTCGTTGTTTGTAAGTTTGTTAAACTGTTTAAATGTCATTTAGATGCAGAATTGATTGTTTGTCTGTTTACTTTGATTTTTACTTTAGTGGTTTCATTTTCTCAATTTGCTGACACTTCGATCGAGCGATTGACCAATCAATCTAGAAAACAATCGAAGTATCAATCAATAATAACAAGAATTGTTGGTTTCACCCCACACTGCAGGTGCCTGGTTATTTATGTGTTGGATCAGCAGTAAATAGAACCAACTGTAACCAGAGACAGACTGATAATTCTATCAGCTGTGTGTGTTGAGCCCGTCTGACTGAGGTTATCGTTCCTGATATTGAATTAAGTGGCAACAGAACATGTTGTTGATGTTTTAGCCATTAGCGCACTGACACACACACACACACACACACACACACACACACACACACACACAAACATAGTGTTGTTGTTAGAGCAGCAGCAGTTGGTGGTTTTGAAGCTGATGGACGGAAAGACAGAGGTCAGAATTCATCTCTCTTCTTCTTACCTTTTTTCAATGAACAATCTGACGTTTTGTCTCATCTTTCCAATGATTAGACAGGATAATAATAATGAAATAATGAGCAATGAGTTATGTGACTTTTCATCTCTGTGTGTCCAGTTAAGAGGGAGCGATTCAGGACATGTTTAGCCTAGCGTAGCACAAAGACTGGAAGCAGAGGGAAACTGCTAGCCTAACTGATCCTTTACATGTAGTATGTTGTTACCTAACGAGCTGGACACATCCTCACACCTAAGAAACTTGAACCAGCACATTTGCTTGAAAAAACAAACAATCAATTCCCAAATTCCTTTCTCTGTGTTTAGAGGATAGATTTAGTGTTGACCAACATTTGCTTTGATTTGAAACTTTAAAGCTGTTTTCATTCTTGCCTTGATCAGTTAATGAGAATCCTGCTAACACCTATGGGACAGATTCAGGTTTATTAGCTCAGTGTCAGATTTCTCCTGTTAATACCACCTCCACAACACAGTAATACTCGCTTTGTGATACTGAATGTCTTTCCACCTTGTTTCATTACTGAAGATGGGACAGTCAGGGCGTTTTTGTTGTTGTGGGTCACAATGAGCAGGAGGTCTGCAGTGGAGATGGCTCTGTTAGAAATCAGATGATAATGGACGTCTCATGTCGTCTTTACTTTCAAAAGTCTCCGACATCAGAAACTTGTTGGAGAAAACACAAACCGACCAATCACAGCTCTCGTCATTTCATGTGGTTTCTCTGTAGCCCTGATGTGTGATGAGGAGACGCAGCCTGATAATGTAACTCCTTAACACCTATCTGGAGAAGGTGAAGACTATCTTCAGTGTGTGGAGGGAAAAAGACTCTAATCTGTGTGTCTTAGCAACATCAGCAACACAAACCAATCAACTGTGTCTGTGTGTGTGTTTATAAGCCCTCGGGGTCATCTTCCAAAGATGTACTTCCTGTTTTTCCCACTCTCTACACACACACACACACACACACACACACGCACGCACGCACGCGCGCACGCACTGATTGCAGTAAAATCCAGGATGAGTCACGAGTGTGTGTGTTTCACCTGTCTCCCATATCACTTTTGCTGAAAGCTGAGAGACTGTTGGGAAAACCAGAGCAGCCAAACAAGAGGGGGCGAGATGGAGGGGGGGGAGTCGGGGGTGAGGAGAGATGGATGGTAGAGGAGAGATAAAATAACAGAGCAGGAGACGCCAAGATGATGTTATGATTCGATCTGTTTGGAGATGAGGCTGCAGAACAGAATCACTGCAGACTGGAAATCATCCAGTCTTGTTTGTTTCTATAAGGACGGACAGAAGAGAAAATGTCCTGAGGATCTTGATGAACATTCAGCGATAAGTATGGGAAATAGGATTGAAAACAAAAGAATTTTGTTTATATGAGCATCTTCATTTGTACGACCAATGGCAAAATCTACCTGCTGAGGAAGGTTGTGTGAAATCTAAATCACAGACTCCTCCTTCATGTAATTCCAGAAAAGAATAAATTACATTTAGTCTCTCTCTCTCTCTCTCTCTCCCCCTCTCAGTACCTGGCTGTGGACGTGAGGAGGCTGAACGTCAGTCTTCTTCGCTGGTTTCGGGAAGGCGTAGCGGCGGCGCTGGGCGTTCCTGCAGGACACGTGCACATCAACCGGCTGAATGTAAGACACCCCGCTGATACATCACACTTCTCTGATTGATTGATCGGTTGATTGACTGATGGATGGTTCTTACAGGAGAAGAAGAATGGCATCGAGCTCTTCGTGTCCTCTGATAGGCTGGGGATCTCTGAGCCCCGCCCGGCTGAAGAGGTCATCCAGTCACTGAACGTCAGGGTCCTTCACCGCCACCTGGGACACTTTGGCATCACAGAAGTCTCCACTGAGGTGTGTGTCTGAGAACTGTGTGTCTGCTTCCCCTCATAGGTAACCGTGGCTCGTTAAGTGGCCTCGTTGGTCCCCGTGGAGACGGACGGAGAGGATGGATCGGGATGATTAGAGAGCAGAGTGCTGCTGCTGAAAGTTTAATGGAACTATTAAAGTCCCATCGATCAGCCTGAGGAAGAGCAGAGCAGCTTTATAGATTATATTAATATTATTACTCTCGCTTCCAGCCATGAGAGATGTGACAGCTCCTCTGTAACAATATTACAGCAACAAATCAGAAGCGCCCTGTGAGTATCAGTGAGGAGCAGTCACAACAAAACAGGCTTCTCTGTCTGCTTCAGAACTCCACCAACAATCTGCCTTTTGAGTGTCAGACCTCGCTATAGATGCTACTTCTGTCAAAAAGACTCCAGACTGGAAGCTGACACCTGCGGCAGAAAATGAACCATATTATTGTAGAATTGTGGACTAAGCAGGCTTCTTTGTTATCACATGAATAATTTAATGTCAAATGTTGTTGCATCTCTGCTCTTCTCTCTTGTGTTGTGGTGCTGAGTGGAAAGTGTTCCCGTCTTTATCCAGACGTTTGCTCTGGGGATGAACTGAAATACTAGGGTGTGTAAAGGCTGTATAATGTAGTGACAGTCAGATGCTTCCTGTCTCCTGTAGAAAAACGTCCTGCAGGGTGAGCAGAGGGATCACGTCTGGAGCAGAGAAGGTTTCTATGCCGTCGTCCTCTTCTTCACTATCTTCGTCATCATCATCACCTGCTTGATGGTAATATACAGAATCACACACAAACATACTTGTACTCTTCAACTTGTGTGTACCCTCACCCACCAATCAAACCTCAGTCAGACCCTTGAAGAAGCAACAACCAGACAAAATTTCCTCACTCTGATGGTATAAGGCCCAAACTGGTCCGCACAAAGAAAAAAGTAAAAGAGCACACAAACACAGATCAGCTGATCATGCAACGCTTTGCTAAGCCATCCACCACGGCTGCTCTGATTGGCTGAGACAGGCAACTGCCGTTAGCCAATTTGTGGCTGTGGTCAAAGGTCACTGTGTCCCAGCCTGCAGCCACACACACACACACACACACATACACATACACACACACACACACACACACAGATGACTGACGAATAGATGGAAAAAAGTAAAAGAAGAATAAAGTGATGGGAAACACAGCAAAAGAAGAGTAGTGATGAATAAATACATTCACAGAAGATATTTTATTTAAATTGAAAGCAGTATTGAATGATACTGTATACAATATAGTTTTTCTCCTCAGTCCAGAGTTCTTTGTTTCAGTTGAATTTAGTCCACACGAGGGAGCACTTTCACAGAGAAACCAGTTCCTATAGCCTCTGTTATGTCCTGAGAGAGCTGCATACATCTGAGAGAAGAACTACTGACTACATGCTACGTTTCCCTTTTCAGTCATCAGTTATTTTATTCAAAAATCATTTAATGATTAAGACGTATTAATGATTTCTGTTTGTCTCTAATCTTCAGGTTTTGTATCGACTTAAGGAGAAGGTTCAGGTTTCTGACAGACAGCTGAAAGCTCCGCCCCCTGACCTCCACTTGACCCCGACTGTCCCTCCAGACTCGGCCCAGAGGTCAAAGGGCACCAAGGTGAGCCGCAGACACCAGAACAGTTTCTGCCTACTCCTGTGAAAATGCATATAAAGCATCGTAGTGACCTGTTAATGAGGCCTTTTGTTTCCAGGTTGTGACGTCAGGAAGCATGGTCCAAGCTGAGCTCCCTCCAACTGTAGCCACGCCCACTCCCCAGCAGCAGCCAATCATAGCCTGCCGCCGCCTCGCTCCTCCTGTCGTACCTCTGCCCAGGTAAGTCAGTAGGCAGTGTTCTGCTTAAAATATTAATCTTAAGAAATGCACTGAAATAAACCACATGTCTGACGGTGTGTCTCCTCTTAGCCCCGCCCCTGTCCACAGCAGCAGCAGTGACCACACCCCCCTCACCAGCATTACTCTGGTGACAGCCAGTAACGAGCTGAAGCCCTGCCCCTCCCCCTTCAGGATGAAACCTGCTGCAGGGCTGCAAGAAAGGTAACTTCCTGTCATTGAACCTGTCTCTCATATTTGTTCGTTTGTAAGTCTGTTGACCAAAACTAAAGGGCAATAATATGAATTAAATTACAACACTTAAGAGACATTAAAGTAACAATTATATTTGATTATTTTTATCCTTTTATTTATCATCTTTGTGCAAATTTTCAGTCAAGAACGTAACAAAACTAATCAAACAAAAAAATTGATCTGTAAAAAGATTTTGAGATTTGGACTGTGGACCTGGATTTATCTGCTTTGGATTTTCTCCATCCATCAATTGTTTGGTTTGTAAAAAATAGTGAGAAATCTGGTCACAATGAGCCAGAGCTTAAAGTGACACCAAACAAAGGTTAGTGGTGATGAGTAGATGAAGCCTCGTTTCTAAAGCTTCTGCTGTCAGTGGCGACACCTGCTGGCCGAACTCTGTCTTTACATAGATGTGAATGGTGTGGTTGTGATGTTGTTCTAGTTTCCTCATGAATGATGAGTGACTCTCTTAGGTGCCAGAAATCCATTTGAGGTATTTACATACTGGAGAAAACGCTTGCTCGAGTCCTGCTCCCTGTGTCAGCACTCTTACGTCTTCAGTGCAGAAACTCACCTAATGAGCTCTCAAATAGAGTGTGTGTGGTTCTGTGTGTGCGTGTGCGCACACCAGTGTCCTCTGACCTGTGTTGGTTGCTGTGTACGTGACGAGGAGGAGGCTTTAAACAGAGGTGTGTGAGTGCCCCTGCGCTGAAGTATCACATTCAGATAATGACGGAGGTTTTCCTCCATGACAGTCTATACACGGCTGCCTGTGTGTTTCCTGAGGCTGCTGTTTATATGCACGGATTGTCTCTGTTATGTTTCTCCTCAGGAAGATGTACTTTTGAACTCCTCCAAGTACCACATGACCACAATATATTAAGTAATATAGTTTGTAGAATATGAGTGTCTCTCCTGTCATCCTCTGATGTGTGACAGGAGCAGGATCAGCTCACCTGGATTTAGGTTCAGGACAAACTGACTTTGAAAGATGGCTCTTTATCAGGGCACAGGCGGCCGGGGCTCGAATCCAAGTTTGGGTGTGAGTGTCATGGATTCTGTTGGTTAAGTAAGACTGACCTCATTTTCATGAGACACATGTTGAGTGTTTCTGTGCAGCTTGTTGCTTTAAGAGCTTTTTAAATTTTGGCTGATGTTCATTTTCTTCTTAAGTAGTTTCATAACTGAAAAGAAAACATCTTTATCTGCTCCTCAGCTCAGAGTTGAGCACTTTAGCCTTTATCTGCTGCTCCTAGCTCTTCCGTTGACTTACAGCACGTCCGCAGATTCAGAGCGCGGAGGCCATTTTGTTCTGGTTACATCAGCTAGAGAGCGTTAAAGTGAGCAGGACACAGTGTGTTTCTTAAGGTAAGAAAAGGAAGGAAGATTTCAGGCTCAGAGTGAGAACAGGATGTTTTTCTTGGTGTCTGTGTCTCTTTGTGTGTGTGTGTGTATGCTGTCCACTCTGGATGGCAGCCAATCAGCAATCAGACGAATAGGAACTAACACCATCCTGGAGAGGAAGCCGGCCGACACGTAGCCAGACGAAGAGAGTCCACCCATACACACCCCAGCAGAGCACACCTTGCCCTTTTCTTCATGTTCTTCCTCTTCTGTTCTGACACATTATGTTACAAAACATTTCCATTTACTCTGAAATCAGTTTTTGCTGACTCTCAGGTAGATGTTTGTAATCCACCTTTAAAATCCACTCGTCAGTAAACAAACACAGAAAGAGGAACATCTTGTCCTGTTCAGTTCTGACACATTATCTTCTTTTTCTTCTTCTCTGTCTCCCCTTCATTCATGTCTTTACCCTCCCATCCTGCAGACGGGGCTCTAATGTCTCTCTGGTGTTGGACATGTCGGCTCTCGGCTCGGTGGAGCCCCTGAACGTTACCGTCGTAACCCCCAGAGAGGCGGCGGCCAGAGAGTATCTGTTGTCGGCCGGTCGACCGCTGACGCGACAGCAGCTGCGCGACATCGTCAACAACACACACAAGCTGCACGCAGAGTTCGCTGTAAGTAGTGAAACACTCTGTTGAGGCCGAATGACTCGAGTGAGAAATAGGCTTGTAACCACGAGATCACAGGTTCAAGTCCCTCCCACAAAGCACGAGACTGAGTTCTGATACGATACCATGTGATATGAGGACTAGTAGCTATAACCACATACATAACAAATGAAAAGGTCAGATCATCCCTGTTCATTGAATCCTTTCTTCTCAGGAGATTCCCATGAATTTCATTGATCCCAAAGAGCTGGATATTCCAAACCACGGGACCAAGAACAGATACAAGACCATACTGCCCAGTGAGTACTCTGTGTGTGTGTGTGTGTTGCCAAGAAACAGTAATGGTTCCATCTCTCATTTCCTGTTGAAGCAGGAAGTTGTTTTATTATGTGGGAGGGGCTGAAGGTCAAAGGCCAACGATCCCAAGGACAGCTAATATCTCACCTCCCTTTTCCCTGAACACATGCACACACACGTTTCTACTTCTATACTTGCGAGGACCCTCATTGATATAATGCATTGCTTTGCCTCTGACCCAAACCTGAACCATCACAACGAAATGCCTGAACCTAAACCTTGTTCTAACCCTTAAAACCATGTCTGAACCCTCTAACAGCCCTTTGAAGGTCTTAACTCCTAAGATTTAAAACTCAATTTGGTTCTCAGAAAGATGGACATCCAGGAGCGTACACACACACACACACACACACACACACACACACACACACTTGAGCAATGCATTTTCCTCAGAGTACAGTTTGTTCTCACACTGGCAGCCAAGCACTCGACCTGATTAAGATATTATGTAACACACACACACACACAATGATGGTTATTAGTGTGTTTTGGAGAGGAGGCGGGGTTATCAATACACCAGTGAGCGGGGGGAGTTCCTTCCTTCCTTCCGGCCAATCAAGGCGAAGGAATGCTCACCTAGAGCCGCTGTCGATCAAACTCCTTCCTGTGTTCAAGATTCTGTGTTGTCTTTTCTGAAGTGTTCTCTGAACAGGGCTTTGGGTCGGTGTCGATGTAAGACTGAGCCTAAAATGGCCACGAGACAAAGTCAAGACCAACTTTAAAAGGAAAGTAAAACCAAGTCTAATGGCACTTAGAAACCCACTCTTGAAACCAAACCACGAAGTCAAGTAGAGACAGTGTTAGAAAGGAGGGAACAACATCCAAAATGGGATCAAGACCCACCAAATGAAATCAGAAAAAAAATCACAGAATGTCTGTTTTTTGTCCTACATGAATCATTGTAATATGTAGAAACATTTCAACTGTCCAGTGACAAAGTTTCCTTGTGTCCTCATCTCGTCTCCTTGCTGTGTGTCCTAGACCCTCACTCCAGAGTCATCCTGAAGTCCAAGAGCTGGAACGACCTGCTGAGCTCCTACATCAACGCCAACTACATCCGGGTGAGTCGGAGCAGTTTCCAGTCAGTCTGAACTTTCTGACTTGTGAGGTTGCAATTATAAGATCTCAAAGTTGAGACTCACTGAAAAGGCGGCAAGCTCACGTCTACCCTTCATTGTTGTGTTTTCACAGTTGGCCACTCTGGACCTTTTAATGCCATCAGTGTTCTTGGCATGTTTTCTGCATCAAATTGTGATTTTAAGTTACTAGTAACTGTCAGATCACTGTACAGGAGTAAATTTCCAGTATTTCCCTCTAAATTGTGTCATGAAATGGAAGTACTCACACACAGACATGTCAAGTACAGCACTTGAGTAAATGCACTTCCACCAGTGTTTCTCACAGTTCATAATGATTGTAGCAACATTTGTTTGTTAAATCATCTCAAAACCTGAGAACAAACACTGACATGATCACATCACTTATCTGGAATGTCAACTGTTTTTTCTTCTGGCTTCAACACACACACACACAGTGAAAGTGTGCTCCTGCAGAAGTCTGTAATGTCGCTCTGAGACTCTGATACAATGGACTTTCTTCCTGCCAGGAAGCTCCACTGAAACACTTTAAGCGGTGAGACCACACAGAGAACAGAGGCCGTGTCCAGCTTCTGCATCGGACTGTACAAACTAACACTGTGTTAATTTTAGTCTGTCCAAAATAAGGAAGCACATCCATCACATGAAAGGGAATAAGCACAGAGAAGATATGAAATGTGGAGCTGATTTTATGATCAAATCCTCTTTTAAATCTCCTCTTAAAACTCACTTTCCATTTGTGATGTATTTGTTACAATTATGTGAATTGTTTCATCCTGTTTTTGTTTTTTTAAATCTTCAGGTTCACTTTCTTCATACGTTCACCTCTAGAAAAGAAAATTCCTTATCATTAACATATAAATATCTGCACTGATAATGAATGATAATGAGGTATTTGAGTGTTCTTGCTGTGACAGAAGTTGCCTTTGTGAATGAGTTCTTGTCACCATGACGTCGTCCTGAGCTCATGTCATCAGTGCTGTGACTCCCCTCCTACAGGCTGCTGACTCTGTTGTGTGATTGGCTCCTGTCTCAGGGTTACCTTGGCGATGAGAAGGCGTTCATTGCCACTCAGGGTCCAATGGTGAACACAGTGAATGACTTCTGGCAGATGGCGTGGCAGGAAGAGTCGCCCGTCATCGTCATGATCACCAAACTGAAGGAGAAGAATGAGGTAATCTGACCAAAGTACTCACAGTGCAGAATTACATATTTCAGGACAAGTGCTTAAAAAAATACATTTACAAAAATGTGATTCACTGACAAAAAAAATTACATCAAAAATCTCTGCTGGAATGGTTCCAGATATTATTTCCCTAAAACACAATGAAAGCAGTAACTTGAAATCAGTTTGAAAATCCTCATCAGGACAACAAAGCACTGCACAGCTGATCTGTACTTGGACTGAACATGTTGCAGGTGTGATCCTTTAACTGTGAAATATTGTCACTGTTTCTCTCTCTGTAGAAATGTGTTCTGTATTGGCCAGAAAAGAGGGGAATCTACGGGAAGGTTGAAGTGTTGGTCAACAGCGTCAGAGAGTGTGAACACTACACCACTCGCAGCCTCACACTCAAGGTACAAACACGTTTTCATGTCTCTGTGCTGTGACGCAGACAAAAGACTTGTCTGCATTTTTTTTTACCTGTGTATTTGGTTTTTTTGTGGTTTTTTTACCTGTGTATTTGTGTGTGCAGTGTGGGAATCAAACCCGCGTGCTGCAGCATTACTGGTACACGTCATGGCCTGACCACAAAACCCCCGACTCTACGATGCCACTGCTGCAGCTGATGGCCGACGTTGAGGCAGACCGACGGACGGCGGCCGCCATGGGCCCAGTCATCGTCCACTGCAGGTACAGAGAAGGAACTGGAAAACAGCCTTTAGCCACTGATGTTTTCTACGTCTTTCAAAACGTTTCAAAGTGACTCCATTACCCACGCTGCTCTACTTGCAGTGCCGGGATTGGCCGGACAGGCTGCTTCATCGCCACAACGATAGGCTGTCGACAGCTGCAGCTGGAGGGAGTGGTGGACGTTCTGAGCATCACCTGCCAGCTCCGAGCTGACAGGTAAGGACGCTACACCAGCCCAAACTTTATTCTAAACTTCTGGACTCCACATCAGGCCAGTGATGGTTTGAGCCGGGTTTTCTCTGGTCTAGTGTGTCACAGTGGAAGAGAACCTGCTTAACTCAAATGTCCTGACAATGTGAAATGTCTTTGCTTCTTCAGGCCTCAGTATCACAATAACTCCCGACCTCTCTGTCTGTCTGTGCAGGGGAGGAATGATCCAGACAGGTGAGCAGTACGAGTTCGTCCATCACGCCTTGAGTCTGTACGAGGCCCGTCTGTCTGCAGAAACCGGCCAGTGAGTGAGGAGGGGTCGACTGAAACCTGGAGTGTGCTGACATAGCGGGTCCTTAGCAGGTGTGGTCTCTGAGAGTTGGGAGTTCTCTGAGATTAGGGAAGTCTGGACGAGGTCTCTGAGTTTAATGGACAAGCTCTGAGGACTGTTGTGGGCGGAGCCTGTTGAAAGACGGAGGGAAGGTAAATTTCTGAAAATGGAATGTGTCGTTCTTTGCCGTTTCTTCTTCACGTGTTGTTGGCGAGTGGTTCTTCGGTGGAACTTGAAAGATCCGCCCACTTCACTCCTCTTAACGAACTGACTGTCGGATGGTGTCGTTTTCAACTGACCGGACTGTCCTATTACCTCTTTTCTGTCATTGAAACATAGAAATAGTTTGATTGACTGAAATTAATGGTACGTTGTTCAATAACACTGTTGTTTCTGTGACCTATAGGATTTTAAAATTATTTTATAATGTGGTGTTCTTACAGGAAAGACTATTGGAAAATGACTGTTAGCTGGTCGCACCTTTGGTTAAGCTACTAACCAACGTTTCCAGCCGAGCACCTTGTGGCGTCCGTACTTGTTATCCAGGAGCAGAATGTATCTCAGAGGTATTTCCACCATCTCACAGAAGTCTTAACTGTCACAATTTCATTTTAAACTTGTCAGAGATGATAAATATGTGTATGTCAGGTAGCCTGAAGTGTTAGTTTGCTAACTAGTCAGCGGAATCACATTCATTTTTTTGTCTTTTATGTTCAATTTTGCAGGCTTGCAAAGTTGTTGTTCTGTTTAACCAGACAGCTAACAATCTGACTTTGCCATTGACAACAATTTCATTTTTTATTAAGGGTACTGGATCCAACTTTTTGATCAGAATCATTTAATATTTGCCAATTTTACAATCGTTCTTTCCACAGACCACAGCGCTTGTCCGATTTTCCCTTGACGTACGTTTGGTCCTTGACTTGTTAACTTACACAGCGCTAAAGTCACAAACGGGCTACCTCCAACCAGAGATCACAGCTAAAAGCTAGCAAACCAATGGAATTATAAATAAGTTCCTGCTCAGCTACTTCTTGTAGTACAGCTCATAGAGAATAATTCTAGCTTTAGTGCTTCACTGTTAATTCACTTTTATTTCAATAGCTAGACGCTAACCTGCTGTGATAGCTTGTGCTATTATTAGCATGGTATGCTAAGGCAATATTTTGCTAAGCTAATTAGAGCTAGTATTCCACTGCTAAACCAAGAAATTAAATTTGTTAGTTATCACAAGTATTTTTCTATTATTCAACAAGTATAGCTCCTGTGAAACTAAGAATTATGGGAGCTGTAGTTTTTGAATGGTAATAAAATAATTGTTGTTTCATCTTTGTTGACATGATGATAGTAAACGCAGTTATCACCAATGAATGAAATGTATAAATGACATAAAGAAACGGAGACTAGTGGAACACAGGCTAACTCAGAAGTGGCCTCACTTTCAGATACAATTTATACATTTGATCCATACTTAAAGCTAATACTGTTGAAATATCTTAAAATTTTAGTCAAAGGTTAATTTTTTTGCAGCACAGGGCCAAATTTGAAAAAACAGATTGCTGAGAGATTTTCCTGATCTGACAAATATAACAAAAGGTTTTGTGCTGCTCGTTCTCTGAGTTTTCTCTCTGACAGAAGTTAACTTTGTTTCTTGCATTGACAATTCACCTGTTGTGTAATATGTTGCTTTATACCAAAAATGTGAGCTCATTTCCGTCTCGATGGTGCAGTCATCTCATCGATGTGCTGTTGTAAATTCTGTTGCCCAGTGAGTTGGTTATTTTGGTGTATCAGAGTAATAATAACTTTATTTTTATACTGTTTTTACGTGTTTCGATGTGTTTAGCAGCTTTCAGCCATTTGTCCACTCACACGAAGGTTCGTTATTTGGGGAACAAACGTCATCTCTAAATCATCAATTGAACAGGAGCTGGATGGAAATAAAAGTTACTTTTAAAATCAAAGTCTTAAAAAGAGGACTCCCTGTTTTAACCTCACTATTTTAATGACGGGACAATCATTTTTAAACTTTAGACATTCACAGCTAAACTTGTTCTGTAACAATAATAATAAAGATGAGATGACTTTACTTTGACACTGCATTGAAAAACCTCACTCAACCAAACCATTTGAGTGCATTAGAGAATAAAAACACCCAGAAAATCTTTGATTTCCTTTGTCCAGTATCTCATGACATCTGACTTTAGAGCAACATGTGGAACAGACATGAAAACACGGAGGTGGTTTTCAGTTCCTGAGGTGTTTTAGAGATCCAAGGTTTCCACAGTGATGCCAGTAATGAAGAACACAAACCTACATCTGACCTGCTCTGTGTGAATGGGACAACACTGTACAGAACATGGTAAAGTGCTATTAACCCTGACGTGGGCGGTTACCTGTCAGTCCATGGACCACAAACACGGACTCTTGCTGCTGAACCTGGGAGCGTCGGGACGGGACCAGAGACGGACTATAAACCAGACCTTTTTCTATGTACCAAGTTATTTTATATTTATTCCTGTTCTTGTGATACAATCGAGGGACCTGTGTCTCTTTGTCCAACATGTCCAACATGCCTCCTGGGACCATCACCGGCCAGGCTTTCACTTCAGTCCGTTCAGGAATCGCATCAATTTCAACCTCGGCGTGTTTAAAAATCGGACATGTTACAGCGATCGTCATGTTGTGAACTGACTGCAGAGAAAGTGGGTTGAGCCCAGCCTCCACACCTGCAGCAGCAGGTACAACAACACACACTGCCTCTGACCTAGTATTGTGTATATACAGTAGGTGGTGGTTCATGTCCTGTACTTTGCTGTTGACTGTTCGAGGAGCTTAAAGGGACGCTGGACGTTTTCACTGTTTTTCAGCAGAACATGTGAAAGTGTAAAGTTCAACATATATGAAGAAAAAACTCCAATAACACAATAGTTAGTTTTTCCTTGGTTTGTTGTTGTTGTTGTTGTTGTCAACAGATGTTCAGAAATTCAACACAACTAACGAACCCAAAAACTGCTCAGTAGTAACTTACTACAGATTTTTTAGGAAATTAAAATGTTCGTGTTGCACCGACTGTGAAGTTGCTCACAGCTGTTCCATAAGTTGCTCTCAGTCGTCTTACAAATGTTCATCACTTCAGGAACCGTCAGCGTCCCTTTAACCTCCTGCTGTGTGAGCTTCCAGCTCCGTCAGATCCACCTGATGCTACGTGGTTTTAACTGTATTACTAATCAACTTGAATGTTGTGATAGTCTGGAACATTAGCCACTGAGTAGTGCTGTAACCTCTTAATCTACTCTATATACATATATATTGTTACCTGTAATCTGTACATAAACACTGGACATAAAAACAGTGGAGCTCTGACTCGTGTTGTCCTGGACTCTGTTAGTTTGTGCTGTGGTTCACAAAACATGCGTGGATTTACTAATTGGAGCGAAGTTGGCTCCGACCCCAAACCAGCGTCCTCGGAGAGACGAGGCGAAGCCGGGATTTCTGGGTTCTGTTCTAAGAAAGGAAAAAACATGGTAGCGTGTGAGCCAGAAGGTCACAGACGGTGTTTCTGTGCCACGAACCAAAACCAGATCAAACGCAATGCTCTGACTCTCCAGCACAGCACGGTCATAACGAGTGTAAAGGAATGTCTAATGAAACATGATTAGATAGTGTAAGATCAGATTCACTTCATTTATGCAGGGAGTTTCATCAGCTCAGTGCTCTGCCACAGAAAACACAGAGCACTCAGGTCTCCTTGTTGTTTTGTGACTCATGTGGTTCGGGTATCGTCCGCTCATGTTGTCGGTTCCTCTGGAAACACCGTCGTCCTCCTCGTCTCTGTTTGCAGCCTGTTTCCTTCCTTCATCCATCGACAAACTGAAGAAACTTTCTTCGCCTGTGTTTTGTCTCTTTGTGTGCGTTTGCTCAACTTGTTGTCAGCTGATCTGTCTCAGTTTGAAGTGGAGACACTTTCTGACAAGACTTCATTGGGCCATTATTGGCAGATCCAGGATCAGTTTCAGATCACCATCATCTGTTATTGACGTATTTGACCTTTGATGAAGTCGACTCGACTCCACCGTCTTGCATCACTTTGTTAGATGGATGGTTTGAGAAGCTTCTAGTCGTGGTCTCTGTTTCATGTCTGCGGTTTTCTACTAAACTGATTTAGTTCAACATGACGAAGATTTTGTTTCATATATAATCAAGAGAAGTGTTGTTTCTACATATTAGTTAATTTTTTCTTTTTTTTTATAGCGTCTCTTTTGTTTGTTGTTGCCTTATTTTGTGTGTAAAAATGAGCTCTGTCTCCCTCATGTCGTCACACAAAGTGCACACTCTTATTTGTTATATGTTTCAGGTCATAGAAAAATAGTTTATAAATGATTTCGAACCCAAACGAATAAGACTGAAGCGAAGACTTGGAGAAAAACGCTTGCTGTTGGTTGGATGTGTCTCAGTTCAGGTTTGATACAGTCCGACCGAGCGACTGGTCCTGATGGCTGTGGACGTCGAGGATCCTTCTGAGGATTCGTTCAGAATCATTCAGTCGCACAGTGAAGTTTTCCTCATGAGCTTTAAACTGTTGTTCCTAGAAACTCGTTGTGGTTTAACATTAGAGAGAGAGAGAGAGAGAGAGAGAGGAGGGAGCAGGAAGGAAGGAAAGGTGTGGATGACTAAAAGTAGCTTCGACCAACTCAGACAAAAGCAGCTTGACCTTTAACTTGCGATGCAGGTTTCTGTTTATGATACGTGATGAATTTGTCAGAATAAGTGTCCTGAAAAATAATTTATGTTTATATCATCAATGAAACCAAAATGAAGTAGAGAGTGTTTTATTGAGTGATGGTCAGTGTTTCAGGTTTAACCATTTGGATGATATGAGACACTGAGAGACAAACAAAAAACCTGATGTTCACCTTTTTTCTTTAAATTAATTTTTATGTTGATCAAAGAGTTTTAAATGATAAATTATTGCAACCGAGAGTTCAGGTAATTTTAATTAGTTGCATCCTGGTTCCTGGACTTGTGTTGCAGGTAGCACACCGTTAGCTTGTGTGCTCGTGTCCATAGAGGCCTTGTTAGCTTCCTCCTTTGGAAATTCAGCCCACAGTTTGATATGAAGTAGTGTTGTTTGGGATTGTGGCTCCAGAAACCAGAACTGTGATCTGAAAAAGGCTGAAAGTTGTTTGGAGCTGCTGTTGATTCTCAGTCAGATCAGTTGTACTATCACTCAGTTTACTGTTCATTGATTATCAGCTGCTCCACAAACTGCAAAATCACAAACCAAAGCAAATGAGGAATGTAATGTGGAGCCAAAACTAAATTTAACTCGCTCACAGATGGAGCCGCATCAAACACGACACTGTCACGAAGAAAAGACACTTTCACAAACTTTCCCGTCTCAGTGGGAATTCATCAAACACTCTCTATTTATAAGCTCTACCTCTGCTGCTGGTGCGTCTAGGTGAGCGGCCGCCGCTGCTTCAGGCCTATTTATAGCCTCCATCCAGGCAGAGCTCGTCGTCGTGCCTTCGCAGTGACTCAGAGCTGTTGGCCTGATTGAGGAAGTCCGTTAGTGACTCCCAGCCTGGACACTATAGAGTCTGACCGACAGACAGACAGGAAGAGAGACAGACAGGGGGCGAGCGAGGGACGGTGGAGTCTGAAGTGTGAGAGGGTCGAGCTGAGGATGGACAAGAGAGAGAGGAGAGACCAGCGACAGGACACGAGACATCTGGACAAAACAGTTTCTGACAAATAGGGATTTATTGTGGAGCAGAAGAGACTTTTAACTGCTCGTTTTCCAGCTCTTTTATTTTCCAACTTTAATTTTCCAGAAGGACTCGTTCAGCGCTGACACCAGAGGGGTCTCCTGTGAACGGACTGGAGCAGGGACTCACACGCCGGGCCGCTCAGGAGCATGGTGTCTGCTCCGCCCGACGAGCTGAAGGATCAAAATGCTGAAATGTAAAGTTCAAAGTTTGCTCTGCTGCTTGGCCTCAGTGCTGCTGCTCCGGGTGAGTGCGCTCCGTCTCCTCCACTCACACCAAGGCTCATGTTAAGTTTAAGTGCAGTATCGAGCTTGTGCTGGTGAGAGAATCTGTGATTTTAAACCTTTTAAGATCAAAGCATTTATTCATGCTGCTGTAGCTTCATCTTAAAGGAAATTTATTCCTCTTTGTTCAAATTAAGTTTCTTGGCTCTATTTGGACAATAAGTGTAAAATGTTTCCTGTATTTTTGTCATTACACCCAGAAAAATCTCTCAATATCAAAACCAAGCTTTACTTTCACAGACCGCGCTGTCGTCCATCGTTCTGCCTCTAAAGTGCTGTCGGCTGATTCATAATCTCAGGCTATTTTAGCACAGAACATTCACAGTGTGGGGGTGATACTTTATTTCTGCATCACATCAGCTGAGACTCAAAAACTAAAACGAACGGAGCCGAAGGTGGATTTTGTGCAGTTTCGTTTTCCTCCGCTGTCGTTTCCGTCTCTTCCTGCCCGTCTGTCTGTCTGTCTGTCCTGTATTGTTTGTCTCTGAACTCTCTGAACCTTTTATCTGTGACAGATTATTGTGTGTTCTGTAGAAAAGGTTATGGAATTCAGAGCAACTGTCACCAACAATATTATCAGTGGCTACACACACACACACACACACACACACACACACACACACACACACACACACACACACAAGGCCAAAGATCAGCTGAACCCAAAATGTGATAAAAACACATGCGGTCAGTTCTTTAAATATCTGCAGCTGATTAACTACCAGTGGATTTCATGCTTTCGGGGCAGCAACACAAAACGGCCATTGTTTCTGATTTTGCAGTTATACAAGTGCAAGTTGAATCAAAGGCAACTGGACTTGGTGAAGATTTTGATTTTGCAGTTTTTTTTCTTAGTAGAAAAAAAATCAACAGTTTATTGAGGATGAGTCTGAATCTGCTTCTACTCGGTGGTGGAGGAAGTATTCAGGTCTTTCACTGCAGTAGAAGTACCAATATCACAGTGTAAAAATACTACACTAATAAAGTATGAAAGTATCATGAGAGAAATGTCCTGAAAGTGTCCAGAGCATCAAACTGTGTCTGTGTCTGTTCCTCTGTTCATCTTCAAGTTTTAAATGATCAGAATAGTTGATAATTCATTTTCTGTCAAACATCTAATTGATTAAGGGACTAATTGTATCAGCTGCACTTGTTTAAACTGTTGGAGTTTCATTTATAACTAAACATGTTTCATAAACTCCTCATATGTTTGTGTGTAATTAAATCTGTCAGATAAATGCAGTGAAGTCAAAGTACAGTGTTTCCTCCTGAGATGTGGAGAAGAAAGACAGAGTAAAGTGCAAGTACTTCAAATGTGTATTTCAGTGCCGTGCTTGAGTAAATCTACTTAATTACATTCTAATTTCAATCATTTCTAAGTCAGGCTTCAGATCTTAGCCTTGAGCCATTAGTTATCAGAACAATAGGATCAAAGTCCTGCTCCACCCAAAGTCTGGAATCTGAGGATGAACTCTCCATCTGTGGACATGAAAGCTTCGTGGAAAAGTTTGTTGTTTCCTCCTTCATAGAGAGTAGAGGTTCCAGTCAGCTGGAGGGTCTGCTCGTTACAATTTACATGATCCAAATCTGAATATCTGTGAAACCTCTCAGACCACTCGAGTAGAACCAGGACGGCGTTTTACCACCTGCAAATATTCCCAAAGTCAAATCCATCTCGTCTCAGTCGGACTCTGCGTCCTGTCGTCCTGACGACGGCGCCATCCTTCACGTCAGACAAGAAAAGTCAACATGTGGCTCCTTTACTCTGATCACTTCACTGGCTTCTGGTAATATGCTGGATTGATTTCGAACCCTCCAGAGCTCTCCGCTCATCAGACCCTGGTTTCCTCACTGTGCCGATGATGAATTGATCTGGTGACGGTGCGTTCAGGGACCTCTCTGAACCACAGCTGTGTGGTCTTTTAGCAGCAGCGTCGTGTGTGCGTTGTGTGAAATGTGCTGTATAAATGAAGCTGACTCTTTGGCGCTTCCTCTCACTGATGTGTTGTCTGGTTTCAGGATGCGAGCGTTGCGGCTCCGGCGGAGGCTCACACTCTCCCATGTAGCATCTATGTGTCTGATCCAGTATCTGGTCCGGACTCCGTCTCGCTGACTGTTTACACACCTGGACAGGACTGCTCCTTCACACTCAGCGCTCCTGACGCCGGAGGAGACGGCGCCGAGTGCAGAAGGAGAAGAAGAGGAGACGAGGAGATAGAGACTAATGAGATCGGAGGAAGGGAGCGAGGAGAGGAGGAGGAGGAGGTGAAGGTGGAGGTGGGAGCTAACTATCTGAGGACCAACCAGCTCGGGGTGGAGCACGGAGGGAGCGAGGAGGCCGGAGAGGTCTTCACCTGCGTGTTGGATCAGCTGGAGCCTGGAGCCATGTACCAGCTGCAGGTTCGGTCCCAGAGGGACGAGGAGACGGCCAACGTCACCCTGCACACCAGTAAGTCCTCATCGCACACCGACACGACCCAGTGTTCCAGAGCTTTCAGCAGTGTCACAGAGTCTTCATCCACACATGGCGTCTGTTCAGCTAATGGACAAAACCTTAGTGATTTATCACAGAAGTTTAAACATCAACGACTGTGAGTCGACTGAGCGATCTGCTGATGAAGACCATGAGATATGATTGAAAGCCCAGGAGCCAGCGAGTGTTCGAGCTCATCTCCCTGTTTCATCTCTTTTCAAAAGACACAATGTTATTGATGGCTGTGTTCCATTTAGGTGTGTCTGCGCTCAGCAAAAGTAAATGGAATTCAGCCATTAATAATGTTTTTAGTTACACCTGTGTGTAAAACCTGTGAACCAATGACAAATCACAAACCAGGAGCTGCTTGTTGGTCACATGATTTCTGTCAGGTTGCTCATGTTTTTGATCTGATGCTCAGTTTTGGGGTCAGAGGTTGAGGCTGAAGTTTGTCCTGCTGCCTTCAGGACAAACTCAGGGAAAAGGTGTGCCCAGAAGCTTCAGGTCACCTCAGGCTCATTTCCTTTGGTGGGAGTGTTTGTCCCCAGAAGGACTGTGGAGTTTGTCCTTCTCGTCTTGCTTCGTGTTCTGTCTGTGTATGAGGCTGCTGGACTCACCTGTACCTGCAACAGCTGCGTGTTGGAGACGTTTGAAGTCAAACAGCTTTTAAACCATGTTCGTGATATTTAGTCAGAAATTCTACTGCTCGTGTTCTGATCTATTGTTTTCATCTGACCTCTCGTCTTTTGAAGTAAAAAAACACGATACGACCTCCGTGTTGTGTGTGTGTGTGTGTGTGTGTGTGTGTGTGTGTGTGTGTGTGTCAGAGTTAATGTCATGGAGCTTCCCTTCTCTGTGGCTCTGTGATTAGCTACAGGAACCACAGCCCTGCTGAGAGAGAGTGATAGAGCAGTAAAAGTACATGTACTGTGTGTGTGTGTGTGTGTGTGTGTGTGTGTGTGTGTGTGTGTGTGTGTGTGTGTTGTGTGTCCAGGCTGGCGGGCCTCCAGAACAGAAGTTGGACCCTCAGTGTGTATTTCCATCGTGGGCAGAGCTCAGGGTTCAGCCATTTCCTGCCTCCATTGTTTCTTTGTTCTGTGGGAAGCACTGGGAAAGGGAGTGTGTGTGTGTGTGTGTGTGTGTGTGTGTGTGTGTGTGTGTGTGTGTGTGTGTGTGTGTGTGTGTGTGTGTGTGGAGGAAACAGGGTGTTAACTGCACCCAGTTGGGTCCCGGCAGTAACCTTCTCAGCAATTCAAAACACTTGTACTGTGGTGTTTGTGGTTTCTTATCGGCTGTTCAATCCACGACCTTCAGTGGTCACATGACCTCTGCAAGTTTGTTCTCACCTGTTTCAACTGTTAGCTGCATTGATTGAGCAGAACAAGTCCCAACACATGAAAGCTCAAAAAGCTGATGTGTTGAACTTTGTGTGTTTGTGTGGAGACCAACATTGTGTCTTTCAGCTCTCTGACTGTCTTTGAATCTCACTGCTGCTCATGAGTCTCAACACTCAGGGTGAAACATCAACAGTGGGACTGTTTGTGTGTCTCAGTGTGGCACTCGGGGCTGAGATGTCTGAGATGTTGCAGCTGATAATATTGTTCGCCCTCAGTTTGAAGCACCAGTGGCGACACAGTGGCACAAACACGCACAGAGGCATTGTGGGAAAACACAAACCAGGAAGCAGGGAGCTCTCAGACAGGCGGATGGGGTGTGTGTGTGTGTGTGTGTGTGTGTGTGTGTGTGTGTGTGTGTGTGCAGGACTCCCACAGTGCTCAGACTTTGATGACAAGGCCACAGATGGAGTTGAGGCGATGGATCCTCTTCCTGCTGTCCGACTGAAGCTCGTGTTGAAAACAGATAAATCACTCTAAAGGAACAGTCCCACTGTTTTGGGAAACAGTGTAAACTCTTTATGCTAAACTCGACTAACATCTGAACGCAGCGATGAAACTGATATCATCTTCTCATCTGAGTATCCTCCTTTTAAAACCATTAAATCAGTTGAAACCGGTCACATGATCACAGCTGAGGAGGAAGTACTCTGATCATGTACTTCAGTCAAAGTAGTAATACCACAGTTAGAAATACTCAGCAGTATTAGTATCAAAGCTGTGTGTGTGTGTGTGTGGTCTCATCAGAGCCGTTGGCGGTCCGCGGCCTGGAGCTGACCTCCAGGACCTGCAGCAGCCTGGGCGTTTCCTGGCAGGCCGCCCCGGGCAGGACGCAGCGCTTCAGGCTGCAGCTGTGGGATCATCAAGGTCTGTTGTGTGTTTTCATGGAAATGTTTGAAGTTCTGTTTCTTTCTCTTATTCATTTCATCTGTATTTGTATAAAGCTCTTCTGTCCAATGAACAAGCTGCTGGAGAGTCATGTGACCTTCTGTGTCTGCAGGCCTCGTGAGGAACGAGACTTTGAAAAGCACGAAGACGCATCACACGCTCCTCGACCTGTCACCGGGACGACTGTACAACGTTACCGTGGTGACGGAGGCTGGCGGGCTGCAGAGTGGCGAGACGATCGAGGCTCAGACAGGTAGAGAGGAAGAAGAAGGAGGCAGGAAGGAAGGAGACAAGGAAACAAATCTGACATCTGAATCTCTTTCTAGCTCCTGCTGCTGCCTCCAACATCACCGCCGACAACAATGGCACAAGCTTGTTGTTGTCATGGCAACAGCCCGAAGGTGACCTGGACGCACTCGTTGTCACCCTCTCGACCAATGGCACGAGGCGCTGGGAGACAACGCTTCCCCCAAACGCCACAGAGGTCGCCTTTGATCAGCTGACTCTGGGCACGGCCTATCAGGTCGTGGTGACATCGAAGAGCGGCAAACTGACGAACCAATCAGAGTCCACTGTCAGGACAGGTGAGATTTTATTTTTTTTCTCTTCTTCTTTGTCTTTTCCTTTCCTTTCTTTTCATCACCCTGTCTTCGTCTCCAGCTCCGGCGGCAGTGTCCCTCCTCTCCCTCACCCCCTCCTCCTCCGGTGGACTCTTCTTATCTTGGACACCCCCCGCTGGCCGTTGGGAGAGCTACAGGCTGTTCCTATTTGACGGCTCCCAGCAGTTAGTCAGCACCGCTCCGGACCGAGAGGCGGTGAACTTCAGCTTCCCTGGGACGGGGCTAACGCCTGGGAGGCTGTACAGAGCCGTGCTGAGAGTGGAGAGTGGAGGACTGACGGCTGAGAGCAGCTGTGAAGCAGCAACAGGTCCGATCACCGCAGGAAGATGTGACTGAAATACATGACAACAGCACAAACACATGACAGAAAAAATCTAGATATTATTACAGAAAGATCCAAGAGAAGATAAACACAACACAGAGACGTGTTTGTGTTTGTTCTCGACCTGAAACAGACTTGAATGTTAAACCTCAGACCTGAAGTCCCTCCTCATCTGTCCTCCTCTGCAGCTCCGGCTCCGGTGCTGGACCTCCACATTCGACACTCGGACGAGACCTCGCTCAGCGCCATGTGGAGCCACGCCCCCTCGGGGTCACGTGACAGCTACTTCCTGACCATTCGCCACGGTAATCATCAAGATGCGTCGTGATGAGCCCTGAGTCGCTTCAGATAAATCACTTTTTTCAGTCTAATCTTGTCTTTCAGTTTCGAGGCAGAGGGTTCATCATGACTCTGATTGTTGCCTCCTGAATCTCTCAGGTAACATCACTGTGGATACCAGGGAGGTGGAGCCAAACATGAGGGAGTGCACCTTCAATGTGCTCACACCTGGGAGGAGTTACGTCATCACCGTGACAACCAGGAGCAAGAACCTGAGCACCTCTGTGTCCCTGGAGGGGAGGACAGGTGTGTTTGAGTCTGTGAGTCCGCCTCTGTGACGTCCTCACATGTGTAGTAACTGCAGTGTGTGTGTGTGTGTGTGTGTGCTGCAGTTCCCATGGCGTTAAGTACCATCACGCTGAGGAGCTCTGGAGTCACCAGCCTCCAGGCATCATGGGAAAAACCACTGGGCGACCTGGACTCGTACTCTGTGTCCCTGCTGAAGGACAGGTGTGTTTCTGAAGTCAGTGTGTTCAGTCCAGAGACAGACAGACAGGCAGGCAGACAGGCAGGCAGACACAGACAGACAGGCAGACACACAGAGAGACAGACAGGCAGACACAGACAGGCAGACAGACACAGAGAGAGACAGACAGACAGGCAGACAGACAGACAGACAGACACAGGCACAGACACAGACACAGACACAGACAGACAGACAGACAGACAGACAGACAGACAGGCAGACACAGACAGACACAGACAGACAGACAGACACACACAGGCAGACAGACAGACAGACAGACACAGACACATGCAGACAGACAGACAGACAGACAGACACAGACAGACACAGACAGACAGACAGACACAGGCAGACAGACAGACAGACAGACACAGACACATGCAGACAGACAGACACAGACAGACAGACAGACAGACAGACACAGACAGACAGACAGGCAGACACAGACAGACACAGACAGACACAGACAGACAGACAGACAGACAGACAGGCAGGCAGGCAGGCAGACAGGCAGACAGACACACACAGACAGACAGACAGGCAGACAGGCAGGCCTCCTGCTGCAGCTCCGTGTCAGGCTGGAACCAGAGAAACACACGTCTAGTCATCGGATAGTTGATCACATCATGGACATTGTTTGAAATCCACGTGGACACTAAGTTGTTCTTTTCCTCCAGTGTTGTGGTTCAGAACCACACTGTTCCAGTTGGTTCTTCTTCTCTGCTGCTGTCTGGTTTGACTCCCGGCGCCCTCTACAGGCTGCAGGCTGCCACCGTCAGCGGGGGGCTGCAGTCTGAGACCACCAGCCTGGAGGGACACACCAGTGAGTCCAACTCTGCCTCATGTGTTTCAGCAGATTCTTAGGGTTTGTTAGGATAACATTTCTCTGTCTGTTCGTTCTCCGTGACCACATGATGACAACTGTGCAGTTTCCAAAACAGACCATGGGATGTGTTTGAAAGCTTCAGAAAAAGCTAGAAAGTGGATTTTGACATGAAAATTGATTGACATGAAAAATATAAAAAAAAACAAAGTTTCAAAAGGCAAACCTTCGGCAGTTTAAAGAGTCGGAGAGAAATGGTAAAGAGCTGAGTTTGTCCTGAACTGAAACTAAATGACGGCCTGCCAGAGAGAGAAAATCTGATTAGCTCGTTGGGTAATATCCGAGCGTTATGCAGCCAGCACATTATGTCAATAATTCAGTCAAATGAAACAGAAAGGGAAAAACGCAGGTGTCGTTCGAACTGACCAGGTGATTTATGCAGAAAAACATTAAGACCTGATTTACCAGCTTCCTGTTTGAGATCATGTTTCTCCATGGTGAACTCTGGATATTACATCATGTTATCATTTCATCTCTGCACAGACTTTTAATCATTGTTATTATAATAATAACAGATGGAGCCGCTGCTGTGTTATCTGCACCTTTATGGGTTTATATAAGAGGGTTAAAACACTGAAAGGTCCAGGAGTGAATGTGTGAGTGTGTCTGTGTGTTTTCGTTACCCTCTTGTGAACCTACTGGTAGAAACACGGGCCAACGCTGGTCCTGGTGAGGGTTCAGGTCAGAATGTCCACAATGAATGGAAGTCAGTACAATGTCCTGACAAGGATAGCGGCTCCAACCTGTGTGTGTGTCAGTAGGAGTGTATTGTGTGATAACATCAGAGGGTTTCCAGAACAATGGCTGAAATACCAAAAATGAGACACTCCCAGCTCAAAGGCTTCCTGCACACACACACACACACACACACACACACACACACACACACACACACACACACACACACACGGCCGAAGTTCCATCACTTCAGAGGACATTACATTGACTTACATTCATTTCCTGGAGACTCACCCTGACACTAACCTTTTCCTAACTCTACTCTAAACCCAAGTCTTCATCCTAAAGTTGAAAGATGTTTGTGATGGGGGACTTGATTCGAGTCCCCACAATGTGACTGTAAACAGATTTATGTCCCCACAACACGAGAATACACGTCCACACTTCCTGCTCAGAGCCCCTATTGTGTTTCCACATAATGTCCAAGTTATTTTCAGGACAGACTGTGAGTGTGTGTGTGTGTGTGTGTGTGTGTGTGTGTGTGTGTGTGTGTGTTCACCTGCCAACCAATCAACGCTCATGTAAACAAAACCAAACACCAGTCCAGCTCCAGACTTCACACACAGACCTCCTCAGTCAGAAAGCTCATTTACCAAAATGCTGGACTGTTCCTTTAAATTTGAAAGAGACTGAAGTGAACGATTGTCACCGACCTCCACACTGTTTTCTGCCGTTTCCTGTTTTCCAGTGTGTTTGTGATGTTGAATGTGACAGAACTAAACTTCACTGTATTCTCATATTTAGTTCTCCCTGTGCTTAGTTTAACTTGAAGTTCTACACCTTTTAGGAAACACCTGCTGAGACGACCTTGGTGATTGAACTGTGACCTTTTTGTAGAGAAAATAGAATAACGTGTTGTCCTCTCCTCTTGTCAGCCCCGGCGTCGGTCTCTGAGGTGACCGTTGCGAACGGCGGCAGGTCGGACGCTCTGCAGGCGTCGTGGCGCCCGGCGGCGGGCGTCGTGGACAGCTACCTGGTCCGTCTTCAGGACGGGACTCGAACCGTCCACACGCTGGCCGTGTCCCGCTTCTCGCCGCCAGAGTGCTCGTTCAGCTCGCTGGTGGCCGGACGCCTGTACTCTGTGGTCATAGTGACGAGGAGCGGCGGCCTGGAGAACAGCACCGCAGCTCAAGGACGGACACGTGAGCAGGATTCGTGTTTTTACGGCTGCGTGCTGTAAATGTTTGTATGTATATTCATTCGTTTTGTTCTTCATGTTCGTGTTGTTTGTCCTGCAGAACCTGCGACTGTGCAAAACCCAACAGCTGTTCACTCTGCGAGAGACGCCTTCCTCAAGGTTGGTCAACTTTTGATTTTATGTCATGGTGATCAGTTTAGTTTCACATGTTTCATGTTGCCAGTTCTCATAGTAAAATGATCCTCCAACAGAAACACACACACACACACACACACACACACACACACAGGTTAAAGCCACCGTGTGATGTGTGTTGGTTCCACCTCAGATCCACAGTGGAGGTGACGTGTTTCTCCTGTGTTCAGGTTTACTGGCGTCACGCAGCTGGGGATCTGGACCGGTACGTGGTTCTGATCCGGTACAACCACAGCGTGCTGCAGAACAAGAGCGTGTCAGCCAGACTCAGCGAGTGCGTCTTCTCGTCTCTGACGCCGGGGAGACTCTACACCGTCACAGTGGAGACCTGGAGCGGAGACTTGGTCAGCAGCGTCTCCACCGACGGACGAACCTGTGAGTCCAAAACCGAGGAGCCAAACGGAGCAGGATGTCTTTGACGCGGTTGCTGTCTGTATCTTTGCTGATGAGTTTTTCTTAATGTCTTGTTCTCCTTCAGTTCCGGCAGCTGTTGGGAATCTGTCGCTGGGCAACGCTGGAACAGGTGATCTGACGGTCACCTGGAGCCCCGCCCCCGGAGACGTGGACCACTATGAGGTGTGTGTTTGTGGTTTTTATCCTCGCTGCCTTTGAACATTTTTCTTCACTAACCGGAGGCGATGATCTCTGCTGCTGCTCCACTCTTCACAGATCACTCTGCTCTTCAACGACACGCGGGTTTTCCCTCCGGTCGTGCTGGGCAGCGAGGTGCGACACCACCGGCTGACCTCTCTGACCCCCGGGCGACATTATAAGATTGTGGTGTCGACGTTCAGCGGACCGTACCAGAGAGCGCAGTTCATCGAGGGACGGACAGGTGAGAGCGTCAGGAGCCTGTGGTGACTTGAGCTTAAACATCAGGAGTTGAGTTTTGCTGAACCAGACTCTGCTCTTCAGTCCCCAGTGCAGTAGGGAACCTCCACCTGGCTCCTCGGCCGGGCCTCACCGACTCTGTTGGAGGACTGTTGGTCTCCTGGACACCTGGACACGGAGACCTGGACACGTACATCGTCTCCCTGTCGGTGAGTCCAAATATCAGCTTCACACTGAACTAATAAATTCACTATTTATTCAATTAGAGGAAAAATAACTAACTAAATGCAGGAAAGTCAACTTGTTTATAGTAAAGTTTATAAATATTCTGTTGTCACTTCCTGTTTCCAGGACGGCGTCGCCGTTCAGACTAGGCACATCCATAAACATGTTTCCTCCCTGGACTTCCTGGATCTGGTCCCTGGCCACGCCTACACCTTGACCGTCCAATCACTGAGCGGGACGCTGACCAATAGCAACACAGCCACTGGCAGGACCGGTGAGACCCTGGACATTTAGTCCATTCATTTCCATTCAGTGACTCTGATTGGCTAATATTGATCATTGTGTTTGTGTTTCCCCTCCAGCTCCGGCCAGAGTCACGGCCCTGCAGGCGGATAACGACCACACCACTCACAGCCTGACCGTCAGCTGGGAGCGGCCGCCGGGCCTGTACGACGGCTACAGGCTGCAGCTGCTGGACGAGGCCGGCGTGGTTCTGGCCAATCGGTCGGTGTCTGTGGAGAGTCGCAGCGAGCGTCTGGAGGGTCTGACTTCGGGGAAGTGGTACCGTGTGCGGGTGGTGACGCTCAGCGGCGGCGTCCCGTCACCAGAGGCCACAGCAGAGGGACAAACTCGTGAGTCTCACCTTAAACTACAGCAGAAACATTCAGAGGAAACTTTCTCTGTGGCTGTTTATCAGGGACTGTCTCTGCTTGTTGTGCAGGTCCGGCGGCAGTCAGCGACCTGACCGTCACTTCAGCAGACACCTCCTCCCTCTCCTTCTCCTGGCGGCCGTCAGACGGACACGTCGACATCTACGACCTGTCGCTCTACAGTGTTGTCGAGGCACCAGCCAATCAGGAGGCTGCAGGCAGCAGTACGGAGTTCCACCAGGTGGGTTTGATGTCACACAGGTGATATTACATGTAACTATTATTTTTACTTCAATACATAATGTTGATGTTGTGCCGTAGACTGTGGGCGAGCCGGTGGACCTGCAGAAGGTCGGTCCAGATGCAGACAGCTGCGTGTTCTCGGGCCTGCGAGCAGGGAGCCTGTACAGGCTGCAGGTGGTGAGCTGGAGCCGCGGCATGAGCAGCGACTCGTCTGTACTGGCCAGAACTGGTCAGTCTGCGCCATCACATCAGCTCTGTCTTTTCTGATTCATGGTCCTGTTGCTCATTTTCTCCCTCAGCCTTTTTCTTTATTTTCATCGTCTTCTTCTGTCTTGTCTGCGCTGCAGTCCCGTCCTCAGTGTCGTCTCTTCAGGCTCAGAGTTCAGGACAGACCAACATGCTGAAGGTCAGCTGGCAGCACGGAAAAGGAAGCTGGAGCAGCTATCAGGTGAGGACACGACGGAAAATAACAAAAAAACTCAGATTTGCAGAATTAAATCTGTAATAAATCTCCTTGTTGTTTCTGTGTAATTTAAGGTGGTATTGTACGATGTTTCCGGAGCCACTCTGGGAGCCCAGACGCTCGCGGCAGAGCACACCAGTCACGTGTTCTCTGGGCTCATCCCTGGGAGGCCGTACCGCGCTGAGGTCATCACGCATAGCGGAGAACTGACCAATAACGTCTCAGCGCTCGGATGCACAAGTGAGTGGAGGAAAAACACACAGAGACTGATACAGACAGAGTTCCCTTTGTCGTAGTTTTTGCCACTTTAATAGTAGAAAACCAGTAATTATTATTACTTTCATTACTTTTCCCGTCCAGCTCCAGAGCCGCCCACTCACCTGTCTGTCAAACAAGGCCCGACCAATGACACGATAAAGCTGTCGTGGTCTGTTCCCGCCTTCGGGGACTACGACAGCTTCAGGCTGCAGTGGACTCCTCCGGACCAGCTGTCCGTCACACAGACTCACCTGACCGGCCGAGTCATGGGCGGGATGTTTCCAGGGCGACTGTACAACTTCACCGTGGTGACCGTCAGTGTGGGCGGGGCCAGGGGCGGGCCCACAGTCATCAGCCAGCCAATCCAGAGGAGCGTCAGAACGAGTAGGTGGAAAAAGTCTCAGCGGTTTCCTTTTGTTTCCAGGCTTTATGCTAAACTCAGCAGAGAGAGCAGGGCGAGTCCGAGACGCCCGACTCAGGCCGGATGGTGTTGGAACAGGAAAGAAACAAACTGTTGACACAAAGCTGGAAGAACACTGTTTTCATTGTGTTCTGCAGCTTTTCCTGCAAGACTCAAAATCTTTACAAGCAAGTCAGTCCTAAGATGTATTTTCTGATTCTGACCACTAGATGGAGACATAACAAAAGTTCTGGATGTGAAATGAGAACAGGGCTCTGTGCTGTCTGTCTGTTTGAATCCATTTTTAATCACATTCTGTTTGGCTGCAGGGATCAAAACTGATCACCAGAAGGAATGAAACACACACACACACACACACACGCTATAAATATGTATACAGTGACCTAGTTTCTTGTTTCTTTCAGCTGAGGTCGGCCAAAGAGGTGATGCAGTATTTACCAGACATACAGGAGATACTGTCACACACACACACACACACACACACACACACACACACACACACACACACACACAAACAAAGGTTTTATTCTGGCAGCAGGTTGAGTTTGAAAATCATCAGTTTGAAAACATTAATTTTAGCTGTTGTTGCTTCTGACAGTTTAATAAATGTTTACTAAAAAGTTAGTTGAGCTTCAGTGTTTGTGTCTTTAAGCTGCAGCAGCTGGAATAACATTAATATTTTAATCGAGCAACAATTTGTCACATAAAGTCATCAGATGTTTTTGTAGAAAAAACTACAAATGTATCCAGAGATCTGTTGTTGTCATCGTTTAGAGGCAGAGAAAGATGAATGTTTCTCCTTTGCCGTCCTCGCTCCTCTCACACATTCATCAGCCCTGTAAGAGACACTTTTATCATCTCATCAGAATACATGTTTTACTTTTAGCAGCTCCGACTCATCAGTCGACAGATGCTCTGTATTCATTACTTCACTGTGTGTGGAAACAAAGAAAATCAAACTGTGACTCAGCAAAAATACTCAAAACAGGTTCAAACAGAAAATAAGGCAAAATATTTTTGGACTAACTC
>JBBMOC010000138.1:422174-437174 GCA_037975185.1 Centropyge bicolor
TGAAGGCTTAATATCTCTGAAACTAGTGGAGTTATTGGCCTGAAATCCTCAACATGGATGTCGCTAACATCATGCTATTGTTTGAGTCTTAAAGTTTCCTCTCCAAAGTCGACTAAATCTTCTCACAGCGACGTCCATTCAGTGGCTGTTGTGGTGCTTTCCATCTTTGGCCCTGTCTTCACCAACTCCACCTGCTGAGTGTGGCCTGACCCCATACCTGTACTGATCCCTGCAGCCTCGGGGGCCACAGTGGGCCTGTGGTGTGGATCCTGGCTGAGCCTGTATCGAGGTGGTCTAACAGTCCTCATGGTTCTCTCCCTCCAGGTTCCCTGTAATGAGTCCACTCAGAGGTTCAACTCTTCATGTGCCACCTCCTCCGTGACTCCTGACCCGTGTGTGTGTGATTGTTTAAATGTTTACTTTTCAGACAGTTTGGTGATTTCGGAATTACTCCTCTACGACTTACTCACATCATAAATAGGCCAAGTTCAGACCAGCTGCTGCAGAAAGAACAAACGACAGAGGAACTTTCTTTAGTCTTCGGAGGCGAAGGGACTGAAATAACACACACACACTTTCTCTCCTAATCTTCATGTGTCACTTGCTTCTTTTTTCTCTGCTCTTTTTCAAAAAGTCACCGTGACCTAAAACACAGTGAAAACTTTTCTCCTTCATCTCTTTACAACCTTTTTCTCTCTCTGTTCCGCTCAGTTCACGTCCGTCTGTCCTCCCTCTCCAACTCGCTGCCTGTGTTACATTATAAATCATCCTGACACAACTGGACTGGGAAACAGAAACAGACGGAGAACAAAAATAAAGAGACACCAGAAAATCCCCAGGAAAGTTTTTTATGTCTGACAGTCGAGAGAGACGAAGGACGAGAAAGAATAAACTCAGAGTCAAATTTAATTCACACGGTCCTTTAATTTATACAGTCTTAATCACACAGTAAGTAAAAATCCACTAATAAAGTCACAATTATGAGAAAGTCGTGATTAAAAATTTGCTATTCTATCTTATATGTTTTCAACTTTCAACCATGATTATTAGACAAAATCAAAATTATGAGTTGCTTTCTCAACTGAACAAAGTTTAAAAGACAGAAAAATAGATGGAAAAACAGCCACATCAAACAAACCTCACATCATTTTCTTTATTTCATTTGATTGACTTTCTGTTTAACGAATCTGTTTCCTTTCAGGCCCTCCAGTCCCGCCCACCAGCGTTCGTGTCAGCGAGAGGTCGTCCAAGGTCACGTCGTCCTCCATCTTGTTCCGCTTCAACTGCTCCTGGTTCAGCGACGCCAACGGAGCCGTCAGATATTTCACCGTCATCGTGGCCGAGTCTGACGGTACAAACACACAACTACACATCAGTCAAATCTGAGGTTCTACACGTTTACATCGACGAGGAAACGTTCCTGTTTCCTGTCACGTGTTCAGGGTGGAGATAAAAGCAAATGTTCATGGACACCTCTGCAGTAAAATCACCTTCCTGAGTTTCTCCCAGTTCTCAGCCTCCTCTCACTCTTCCTCTCACTTCTCACAGCCAATGAGATGCTGCAGCCGGAGCAGCGCCACCCTCTGCCCTCCTACCGCGACTACGCCACCAACTCCTCCGTCAGAGCCTATCAGACTGCCTACTTCTCCAGCCGCTGCCCGCAGGACGCCGACGCCTCCGCCGCACAGGTGACAACAGAGACAACTGGAACAAAACCAAATATTCATGTCGTCAGTGAAACCAGAGCTGCATGAGTTCATCTAAGAAAACCATCTTTCAACTAAGCATCTGTGCTCATTCACACATTTATATAGGAATCATTTACACATAAAAGTGCTGTCAAATAAGTTGGGTTTAAAGTTAACACTTCATTTAGCATTTATATATCGTTCTGATATCTTGCTGCTAAACGGGCACTCACATTGAGCAACAACATTAATAATGAAAACAATGAAGTCAAAGAAACTGATTTGAATAAAGAAAGAAGCCAACAGCAATGAAGGAAAACCAATAATCGCTCACACTTGATCAGGTGGTGGAGGTGAACCTGGGGGCAGGAGGGGATCGGCTGGGCGGGGCCTGTGACCGTTACCATGACGACGACCTCTACCTGAGCGACAGCTACGGCAGCTTCTGTGACGGACCGCTGAGAGCCAAGACCTCCTACAGGTAAAACACACACACACACACACTTGAAGTGCGGAGTCAAAAGTGTGATTGATTGATTGATTGATTGAGTTTCTGTGTGCTCAGGCTGAGTGTGCGAGCTTTCACCCGACTGTTTGATGAAAACAACCGAGAGTTTCCTCAGCCGCTCTTCACCGACACTTACCTGTCCACACCACTCAGGACACATGCAGGTGAGACACACACACACACACACACACACACACACACACACACACACACACACTCTCTCTCTCTCTCTCTCTGTCTCTGTCTCCATGCATGTATCTCACTCTGTGCTGTCGCCTGTCAGAGCCTCTAGGGGGCGTGGTGGAGGGTCTGAGTGCTGGGATGTTCCTGATCGGTATGATGGTGGCCGTCGTCTCCCTGCTGGTTTACAGACAGAGGCTGCGCAAAGTGTGAGTGCACAAAAACACACTTGGAGTTCACCTGCACAACTTTCAGCCTCTAAACTTCTTCCTGACGCTGGAGCCTCAAAGAGCTCGTTGTCTTGAAATGTGTGTTTGCTGCAGATATATTCTAAAGCAGATCTGTGTGTGTGTGTTCAGGGCTGTTCAGGAGAACCCAGTGGTGAGGATGAGTATGTGGAAAGAGGTTCCACCTTCAGGACTGTATGTGGGAGTCAGGAGGTAAGAGTGTGTGTGTGTGTGTGTGTGTGTGTGTGTGTGTGTGTGTGTTAATTATTTCTCTGCAGTATGTGAGAGATTAGTTTCCAATACCTCCTACGTCCAATATGTGAGTGTGTGAAGTATTAGTTTCCAATAAACTCTCTCTCTCATTACCTCATCACTCACCCACCACAGTCCAGAGCATCTGTTAATTACTCTGAGTGTGGGTGTGTGTGTGTGTGTGTGTGTGTTTGTGTTTGTGTGTGTGTTTATTCACCACAGCTCATTCAGTGGAAACAAACTTCTCTGTGCTTCATTGGCTCTATCAGCTTATAGGTGTTGATTCACACTTAAATAATCTGCTTCTCTAAGATTGAAAATAATATTTCATAATTATAAAATATTATAAAACAATTATTTTAAAAATTGTATTTTTTTCAGTCAGTTATAACATTGACGAGTTTAATCAGTTAAAGTGCAAACCCCCTCACAGCCTGTACTGACCAGCTGACAGGAAGCGCTGCTTTTATTTGTGACTGATGACCAAGTTAGAAATGTAAACTGTCATCAATAAAAGGCTGTCATAGATTCTTTCTGTCAAATCCACCTCATGAACTCTGAGAACTCCGACACATGATTAATAACCTGCCTGTGTACTGAGACTGTCTTTCTTCCTGTTGCAGCAACCGCCGGGTCACCAGGTGAGAACCTCTGCTTTCAAAACACAACCAAAAGTTCTGGATTCACATTGTTGACACACAGGTTGAAGTGTGTTTGCTGACTGATGTGTGTGTCCATGTGCAGCCCCATCAAAGCCTGTCACTTCGAGTCCCATCTGGCCAAACTGCAGGCCGACTCCAACTACCTGCTGTCTGAGGAGTTCGAGGTGAGACCTTCGTGTCCACAAGTCCTGAAACCTGAGCAGATCAGAGCTGCGTCTCTATGAGCTTCAGGAGGAAAAACTCTGAAACCTTAACGGATTCATCTGATGCATAAAAACTGTCGACTGAGTGAATCATGTGTTCACGCAGGATCTGAAGGACGTCGGCCGCAACCAGACGATGGATGTCGCCCGCCTGCCGGAGAACCGAGGAAAGAACCGCTACAACAACATCCTGCCATGTGAGTGTTTCTCTGTGTGTGTGTGTGTGTGTGTGTGTGTGTGTGTGTGTGTGTGTGGACTTTAACTTGCTGCAGCAACAAGTTGACTGGAATAAATTTCTAATGTAAATGTTCTGGAGAAACCTTCCTGTGAGAAAAAAAAATCAACCAATCAATGTGAAAATCATTATAACGATGACATCGTTAAGGGCTATAATTAACGAGACAGCACCTGTTCCCATGGCGACAGTGATGATCCGTTCTGAGGTCGAGACTCGAGTTAATAAAAACATAACTAAACATGCAGATGATGTTTGTGCTGCAACCTCACTGAAAGGACAAAGAATCAGACATCCCATAATAATCTGTCCTTTTAGACTAATCTTTTTCTTCATGACAATAACTTTCCCAATTGATTTCACTTCAGTGTAACTTAATGGAGGAAGGTTTTCCGTAGAGTTGCCACAGTTATTTGAATGATCACTTCATCTGCCCAATATTTTCCTGATTAATCAATCAATCGTTTAATATATGAAATGTCTGAAAACTGTCATTTATAATTTCCAAGAAACAAGATATTCAGTTCACTTTCTTCAGATATTTGTAGCTTGATGAATGACTGAAACATTTATCCAAATAGTTTCCTTCGTTTTCAATCATGAATCCTTCAACCAGAGTTGGACTCTGAGTCACTGAGGGAGGAAATTCACACACTCAGTTACCTTCTGATGCGTCTCTACTTCAACAACGCTCCAACTGATCTCTGACAAATGAATGACAGTCTGTTCTGTTTCATTAGTTTGTGATGTCAGTTTAATGTTTCATGATTGTTCCAGGAGAAGTTGATTCCTTAAACGAATCAAACGAACAGGTTTGCATCAGTGTGTTTCTGTGTCAGTTTCAATGAAGTCATTAAGCGTCAGTCGTGTGAAACTGCAGCCAATTTTCTGTCTGAACAGAAGAATGTGCTCTGACTGGATGTGATGCAGCAGCAGCTCTGATAGTAAAATGAGTGGCGGCTGTTTCTCCCTCTGCACTTGGCTCAGTGAGTCACAGACAGGAACAGAAGCCTGTGAAAAGCTGCTGAATGCGATCGTCCTTATTTTAACACTTTATGGAATTGAGTTTCAGCCACTTTGAGTTATTATATCAGACAGAAACTGGAGGATCTGCTTCGTTCTGCTGCGTCGTCATAAACTGAAGATTTGGGGGTTTGAACTGTTGGTTCAACAAAAAAATACACTTTGAAGTGGTCGACTCGGCTTTAGGAAAGTCTGATGCTTTATTATTCAGAATTTGACATTTAATCGCAGTACAAATTAAAGTAATTGCTACATGAATCAATCAAGTCCAGAAAGTCTGATGTAAATTAAACTAAATGCACAAACAGTCAAATCCACTCCAGGTTATTCAAACCAGCAGCTTCTGTTTCCTCCAGATGATTCGACCCGAGTGAAGCTGTCGTACCTGGAGGACGACCCCTGCTCCGACTACGTCAACGCCAGCTACATACCTGTATGTACACACACCTTCACACACACTCGACACACACACTCCTGCATGTACCAACACCCTCCTCTGTGTGTGTGTGTGTGTGTGTGCAGGGCAATAACTACCGCAGGGAGTACATCGCCACCCAGGGGCCGCTGCCCGGCACCAAGGACGACTTCTGGCGGATGGTTTGGGAGCACGGCGTCTACAATGTGGTGATGGTGACACAGTGTGTGGAGAAGGGGCGGGTGAGTCAGCGACAACGTCTTGTTTTATTATTTCCGTCCATCCGACACTTTGAAATATCTGGAGATCCACAGCCCAGATTTCTTTTACAGTCACTGAGCACGAGTCCTGTGAATCATGCAGACTGTTTCAGGAAACGACAGTAATATCAAAATCTAATAGAGGGACATGACATTTATTTACAGCCACGATGAGAAGGTGATGAAGGAATAAGAAGATTAGATTGGATCATCAAACAATCTGCTCATCATTTAGCAAATATGATAATGACGAATAAATAGTAAAATGTTTTTACATTTGAATTCACCTGGACACGGGTCAGACTAAAGACTGAGGAGTGTCTGTGCCGCAGGTGAAGTGTGACCAGTACTGGCCTGCAGACAGGGAGCCGCTGTACTACGGTGACCTGGTCATCCAGATGCTGTCAGAGTCCGTCCTGCCTGAGTGGACCATCAGAGAGTTCAAGATCACCTCGGTACCTGAGCTCCTCGTCTGTAGTTCAACAGTTCGTTCACACTCCTGACTGTATGATAATAACATCATGAATACCTGACAGGAGAGCGGCTGCAGTTACCCCCGCGTGCTGCATCACTTCCACTACACGGTGTGGCCTGACCACGGCGTCCCGGAGAGCACGCAGTCCCTCATCCAGTTTGTCCGGACGGTCCGCGACTACGTGGACCGATCGCCGAGCACCGGCGCCACCGTCGTCCACTGCAGGTACGACCCAGAGTGGGTTTTCATGTTTCAACCTCTGGAACGAGAGGATCTGCTGCTTTACAGCTGACTCTGCCTGCGTGTGTGTGTTAGTGCTGGCGTCGGCCGCACAGGGACCTTCGTGGCCTTGGATCGGGTTCTGCAGCAGCTGGACTCTAAAGGAACCATTGACCTGTACGGCTGCGTGTTCGACCTCCGCCTGCACCGACAGCACATGGTCCAGACCGAGGTACACTCAGCACAAGAGTCTGTCTGTCTGTCTGTCTGTCTGCTGTCTGTCTCTCTGCCTGTCTGTCTGCCTGTCTGCCTGCCTGTCTGCCTGCCTGCCTGTCTGTCTGTCTGTCTGTCTGTCTGCCTGCTGCCTGTCTGTCTGTTTGTTTGCCTGTCTCTCTGTCTGCCTGTCTGACTGCCTGTCTGTCTCTCTGCCTGTCTGTCTGCTGCCTGTCTCTCTGTCTGCTGCTTGTCTCTCTGTCTGCTGCCTGTCTCTCTGCCTGTCTGTCTGTCTGCCTGTCTGCCTGTCTCTCTGTCTGCTGTCTGTCTGTCTGCTGCCTGTCTCTCTGTCTGCTGCCTGTCTGCCTGCCTGCCTGCCTGTCTGCCTGCTGTCTGTCTGCCAACCTGTCTGACCTCCAATTACATGTGAGGAATTAAGACTTAAGGTGCAGCCGTCAGCTCTGAACCACTAGGGGGCAGAAAGACAAAAGTCATCATGAGATCAGACACAGCTTTATCGAGCGAACGAAGCGAAAAGACAACTAAAATGTGAACAACGGTCACGTTAGCCTTTCAACTGACTTCCTCTCTGGTGTGTGTCACAGTGTCAGTATTCCTTCCTGCACCAGTGTGTGCGCGACGTCCTGAGAGCCAGGAAACATCGGAGTGAACAGGAGAATCCTCTCTATCCCATCTACGAGAACTTCAACCCGGAGTACTGCCGCGGTGAGACTCACCTTCGCCTCTACCACAGATAACGTGTGCCATGATGGTCACGCTAGCTGTTTCCCCCTGCCTCCAGTCTTTATGCTAAGCTAGGCTAACCAGGTCCTGACACACAGACCTGAGGATCGTATCCATCACTTTCAGAAAGAGGCAGAGATTTTTACCAAAATGTCGAAGTGTTCCTTTTAGTCAAATTGGAAACTTGTTTTTATCAAGATTTACTTTTCTTGAACATGATATGTTGTTTTCATGACCAACTTTACACTACAGATGTGTATTGTTAATATATATATATCTAGTACATAGAATCAAGACAATAAACAATGACTGAAACTTGTTTGTCTCCTCAGATTTCATCTACACTGGACGCTAAACAGACGATGGCATCCATCAAGGTCGAGAAGAAGGAAACGTTACCACGTTTACTCAGTCTGACATTAAAACTATTAAAAACAAGGAAAAACATCGTATAAAAGTAAACAAGTGAAGAAAACAAGTCAGTTTTACTGATGTTAGCGAATCAGTGTTAAGAGTTTATGAAAAACTACTGTCAACAAAACTAAAAAAATACATTGAAGCTTTAAATGTTTTGAATAAAATAAGCTTAAACTTCATTAGATGAAGCTGTAGTTAATTAAACAACAGGTCACAAATCAAACGTATTCAAAAAATAAAATTTAGTGTTGGAGATAAATTTCAACAAGAATCGCATTGATTAATGTGGTTAACGGTGCTAAGTGTTGAAGGGAAACGCGGGCTGATCTCAGGTCATCAGTGGTTATTAAAGACCTGTTAGCAGTGATAGCATGTTAGCTAGCAGTGATAGCATGTTAGCTAGCCTAAATAAAAGTGACCACAGGGAAGGAAAGAGCCATCTATTTTTTCTATAACTCCACTCACTGCTCCATATAAGCTGTTTATTTAAAAAGTTACACGTATTGCTGTATGTAAATATTGATGTAATACTCTTTTTCATACAATCATGAATATAAACTGTAAGTCAACTATTTTTATCCTGTGTAATGTTGAGATATTTCCAGTGTCTCATGAAGTAGCTCCAACAAATTTAACCTGCTGGATTCAGACTTTCATTTACTGTAACCTCTACTTTAAGCTGTTTATTTTCAAACATGTTGAAACTTATAAAGTCGGTTATGAACCTTCTAAGAAACAGCCTTTTTTAAAAATTAATGTTTAAACTGTATTAAATTAAAAATAATTAAATTACTGGAGTTCAGATGTCAATTTACTTTCTGGGATTAAAATATTGAATTGACATTTTTAAGATCCTAAAGATTGTGAACAAAAAAAACCTGATTTTGTAAAAAAAATTTTTAAATTTGAAAAGTTCTCAATATTAACACTTACATATAAAACATTCTACATTTTGTTATTTTGTAAACCTTCTTCTCTCTCTCTCTGTTGAACTTGACTGCTGGAGGACTTTCAGGGTTTTTAAATGATTTCTGCTGAATCTGAGAACATATTGATCATTGGTTTTTAATCACTTAAAGGAATCAAGGGCTGGGAAATGATTCAATAACATTGTTTTTCTTTCAGTGGAAACTGGAACTATGATGATGTGATCTTACAGCTTTTTTAGTTTGTACTTAAACACTAACAAAATTAGTTCTTAAAGGTTTTGATTACAAACATTTTCCTTGATGTAAAACATGAAGCCAGTTTGATTGTTACATGTGTCATTTGTTATATTGTGATAAATATGTTTTCATGATTTTATATCAGCCGGCCTTTAGAGAATGTAAAGCACTTTTCAAACATGTTGTCAGATCACTGTAAACTGGATTATTATTGAGTGCTAATTAAAAACAGCCGCCAAGCTATGTTTTTTCTTTGTCTGTTAATTAATGATTCATCATCAGCTGCACATTCAAATGGTCAGTTCTCTTATTACACGTTAGTCTTATAACTGTCAACAGAACTTTTTAAAATAAACTTAATCAGCATTAATATTCAGTGATATGATTTGAAACATTAGAGGGAAAAATAGTTTTTCCAAATTTTCCATTTTCATTAAATAAATTGGGGGTGATTTGTACCAAAATTTGAACAGGCTGGAACATCTTTGCACCATAACAGTGATATATTTAAAATGGCAACACAATTCTCCTTTAACCAATATTACAACCTCTGATGAAACATGGACTATGACAGAGTTCTGTAACATAAACTCACCTCTTCTGAACCCTCTGATCCTCTGAACTGAGAACCCGACGGCTCTTCGCTCACCCATGGAATGGAGAGGATTTCTGTGAAGGACGAGGAAAATACATAATAATAATAATTCAATGAGGGAAAGAGAGAGAATGATGAAAAGGTAAATAATGATGACATCATTAACAGGAATACTCATTACCTGATCTTTGGTACGTCCTATTCGAACTGCTGGATGCTCCCTTTGATGTGGACTCATTGAGGAGGACCACATGTGGCAGAATGTAGTGAAAAAGGTCCAGAATGGACAGGATGTGACAGTTTGTTGTCTGCTAACGGCTCCGCGATGCTAACTCTGCCAACAAACCTTAGCTTCAAGCTACTGCCAAGATGGCTGCGGCTACTGTCGAGCCCTTTGCATTTTCCACAGAGATGCTTCACGTCTCTGAGCCCGTTGTTGTCCACAAAGCTTTGAAAAGCATTACAAAGCCTTGCTAACATCGCATCCAGCCGCTAACTGTGTTTGGCTAACAGGAGCGGGAGAAGCCCCGGATGTAACTCGGTCCACGGTCACTTGCCTGCTGCTGGATGTTGAAGTCTGGTTGGTCCGAGCTCCTTTATCCGCTTGTTTTCCTCTAGCGGACGTCTCGTGAAAGGACTTATGGTAAGAAAGATACCGAATTTTCTTTTGCTCCCATTGTTTCCTCTGAAGCTGCCGTTGTCTCCTGAAAATAAGTCAGACTCCGTCTCCTTGAGTTTGGGCGAGTGACCGTTCCGGTCGCGCCTGCGCATGTTGGCGGCTGTGACTTTGATTGACAAGTGTCGCGAATCAATCAGATTGGATGAAGAATGACATGTTTAAAAAATGCTGATTCGCCAGGGACGCAGAGAGCTGCGCCCGGAGGAGGATCTTTAAATGACCAATTAGAGACCAGCATGAAGTCACATGCAAACCAAACGTTGAAGAACATACACACTCATTTGTCCAAAACCCTAAATCAAACCAATGTGGAAGCTGAAAAACAACTGGCCAGACACATCGTATGAGTGAACACATGCCATCATTATTTTTTATTAGGTAATTTATGTTTAACGTGTCGAAATTTTTTTCCGTCCTAGCGCCCCCTATCGACAAGCCGCCACGATTATTTTAACCATGAATGAGCCAGTGGATTAACTTCACAGTTAATCATGTTGAGTAAATGTACAGAAGGAGCTCAGCTGCTTCCATCCTGCTCTGCTCTGCGTGTGTGGAGCCCATTTCAAACTTCTGATTTCCATATTGATCTGGGGCAGGCTGAGGCCGGAGCAGAACTGGGTCACCCAGATTCAGCTGCTATCAGGGGCTTAAAGAGACGCACTGAGTCCCCGTCAGAGAGGCCGAGCTGAGCCCGTCTCCCCCAGGACCGAACCTCCAGCTCATCCTCCCTCCTCTGCGTCCTGGCAGAGATTCATACAGAGGCAAACTTAGAAATGATCCGACGTCCCGAGAGCCTCCGCTCCGTCCTCAGTGAACTGAAAGAGGAGCAAACACGACTTCAGTAACAGGCCGATCAGAAGTGAAGTTTAATACTCAACCAAGTAACTAAGTACATTTACTCAAGTACTGAAGCACAAATCTGAGGTTCTGGCCATTAAACGTACCAGTTGAACCAGACTGGAAGAGACAGAGTCCAGTTTGATCCGGTCAGTCGAGACGCCAACATCAGATTTTCATCAATCAAAGCGTCTTTGCCTTAAGAGAAACTCATTTCTAAACACTGACCTGAAGCTGAACTCGTCATAATGAGTCGCTGTATTTCATCAGGACACTCGTTCTCATGAGTTATCACCCTGATCCTGGACCAGTCGGAGACTCCACGGCGGCGCCGGATATCTCAGCGCTGACCTTTCCAAGCCTTCGCCATCACAGACGCCGACATCTCACATTTCTTCATTTCTCACTTTCAACACAAACCAGACCATTAAGGCTGAGAGACAGAGGAGCAGAGACGAGACCAAATCAGTTCAGCTATCTGAATCTCTGAGACTTTGTTCTTCTTTAAACAACTGGAGAGTGAAGCTACGATAAAACCAGATCCTCTGCTTCACTGACGCTGACACAAACATCCATCATGTGATCGATCACATGAATCATCTGTCTGAAAATGTTTACAGAGGTTTTTAATCTTCTCTCCTGTCTGGACCCCTCAGGTCCATCCAGGGGCCCTCTGAGGGGCCTCGGTCCACAGGTTTAACAGACAGTTTGAGGTCATGTCAGGTTTTTCCTACCTTGATGTCGGCGGCAGAGACGGAGCTGAGGAACCGGCTCAGGTTCGTCCTGCTGATGTCGGCTTGTTAATGTTCATGGAGGCTGATGGAAGTGTTGTCTGAGCGTCAGAGGGTCGGCAGGTCTTCAATCCTGTCACTGATGACTCTGCTTCCTGTCTGTTAGAACGTGATTAAAGCCGAGGCTCATTGAAACTGCTCATTTCAGCTGTAAAGATTTGAGAAGGTCATCAGAAAACTGAGGCGTTCGCTTTACTGACATGTTCAGATCCAGTGTAAACTAAGTTTCTAATAACTGTACTTGAGAACAGTACTTGAGTAAAAGTACTTTAAGTTTAAGCTACAGAAACAGAAAATTGTTTTTATTTCATTTACAATCCTATTTTCTTCTTTTTAATTAGCAGTTATGGATTTAGTCCATTCATGGATTAGCATTAGCATTAAGCTAGCAGGCTAACACAGCTGTTAGCTTTAGCAGTGGAGGGAAACTCAAAACTTTTCTGTCTTTAACCGTCTCAAAGTGAACAATGAACAAACCAGACTCACTTTTATCATCTTTCAATCATTCAAAGTATTTTCTCCCTGTCCGATCTTTGTGTGTCAGTTTTTTCACTTCAATAAAGCTGAAACAATAAACAAACATGAACAGTTACAGTGTCTGTTACAGGAACAGTGTGTGTGTGTGTGTGTGTGTGTGTGTGTGTGTGTGTGTGTGTGTGTTGGGATAAGTGGTCTGACATTAACTCACACGTCCAGGGTCAATGTGTGTGTGAGAGTCATTGAATATTCATTGAAGAACAAGTGGTTTGAATCAGAGAGAGAGAGAGAGAGAGAGAGAGAGAGAGAGAGAGAGAGAGAGTCCTCTCACAGCAGGAGGTCGCTCAGTTCACTCGGCTGTGATGAGCTTTGTGAATGAAAGAGAAGAGAGAGGACGGATGAAGAAGATGATTTCATACACTGCAAAAAAAGGAATTACAAGAAAGTAAAAAAGCTTTGCATCAATGAAATAAGTTGTATTTTTGGGCACAAAGACAAAACTTTGTACTTTGATACAAGATAATTTAATTGAATTGACGAATATTTAGCTTCTTTCCAGTAGCTCTGTTTTTGCAGTGAACATAAAGGTGAAGTGTTTTTCTGTGTTTGGAACATGAGGAAGAGAAGAAGCTGCAGCTGGACTCGATGTGAAGACAAAGTGTTTTTATTTAAAGATCTCTATCAGGCACTATAGTCATCATGGTTATCGTTAGCGAAGCGGCTACCTGGGTCACACAGCTGAGGTTCGAGGAGGCGAGCGAAGGACGACGACATGTGGCTCAAAGGAAGAAGAAGAGAAGAGCTTCCTGCTCACAACAACAACAATAACAATGACATTTACACATGAAATGAAAGACACATTTTCCTCCATGTCAGTTTCACACTGAGGATTCAAATCTCATTAAAATGTCATTTGAAAGCAAAACTGTGAGAATATGATCAAACACTTTCTGCTCTTGTGCTGAAGAAGCGAAACACAGCGTTCAGTTGCTACAGCAGCTCACAGCTCAGCTCGTATGGCTTCAGACAGAAAACATCGTTCAGCTGGGACACGGAGACGACAACAGGAAGTCTCATCAAAACACAGCAATGCTACGGTGGAGCTACATCTGCTTTGGAGAGGAGAGAGGATTCAACCGGCTGAAACAAACTGGAACCTGCTTCAGACTCGACTGAAACATAAAAGCTTCTCTGTTTGAGCTTCGGCTCTGTGATTTTCAGAAGTGAAGCTTCCACAGGTTTGTCCTTTTAATGTCATGAGGAAGAAAGAAAGATAGAGAAGGAGGAAGAGGTCGGGGAAAATACAAAGACTAGATGATTAGACAGGAGGAGGTCAAGGAGAGGAGACAAGGGAGGATCAAAGGGAAGAAGTGAAGGATGCAGTCGCGACTTTTGTTTTGGAAAAACCTACAGAGCTACATCGTGAAGCTACATCAGGTCTCTACATTCACCGAGTCAGCCCATTTCTACTGAGGCTGAAGACCCGCCTGGGCTTTCCTGATGCCCCTAAACGCCACATGGCGCTGTAATGCAAAGCTTGTCTTTGGAAACAGGGCGGAATATGGAGGCCCTCAGGGGACAAAAAAAAAAACTTCAGGATGCTGAAACATTTCCTATGATTTAGTTGTTGTAAATATGGCGACTTGTGGTAATTAATTGCTCGTTTATGAGTCTGTCAGAAAAATCAATGTAAACTGAAACTTGAGAAAACAGTTTCTGCACGTTCAGTTTGTTTTCAGTCAAACTAAACTCTGCCGAGGCGAGTGGATGAAATCTGCTACAGCGATGTCTGTTTCCACCTGAAACTGGGCAATGAAACGCGGTTCGGCAGCTGAACCCGAGGAGACGTCTTTAACAACAGTCGTTCACACAGAGACGTCGTCTTTGTGCTGCAGCTGATTCTCAGACTGTTGAGGATCAAAACCTCTGAAACAGGATGAGTCATGTTTAACGACACGGCAGGAAAATCATTCAGCCTCAGATTCAACCTTTGAAAGTTATTGTATGAAAATAATCCTTCTTCCCTGCGCTGCTTCCTCGAGTGAGACGTTCTCGAAGTCTGATGTCAAAACAAGACGGACGCTGACCCAGGACTCGTCCCTGTCACGCCGACCCAGGACTCGTCTCTGTGACGCAGACCCAGGACTCGTCTCTGTGACGCAGACCCAGGACTCGTCTCTTCTGCGGCTCCTGCTCATCAGTCTAATTTCAGCCCGTCTTGAATGTTTCTTGGCTGCGTTCACACTCGGCTGTTCTGGGATCAGAGAACTCTCGAAGACGCATGAAGTGACTGGCTGTAAATGGAGCATCCTACTTTAATCACACGGTCTAGATTCTGTCCTGGTTACAGCTGCAGGCGACGTGCGAGCGAGCGGCCTCCGGCAGCAGCCGCCCGTCGTCTGTTCAACACTGAAACAACATCCAGTCGCGGTCGATGCTCTCGGTGTTCAGAGGCTGGTTGTTGCAGGAAGACTCGGACTGACTGAGATTTTATCTCTGAATTTATCTCCTTGACTCATTTCACCATTCGTCTGAGCTTCTGTCAGATTTAAGATGATTAACAAAGTATTTCAGGCGCTGAGGTTCAGACGTCGTGAGTCCGACTGAGATGGAAACAGAACATCTTCCATCTGTGGCTCCGTGCTCCGTCTCCGTCTCATTTCTAATGATGGCTCATTGGGTTTGGATGAAACTTTAATGGGCTCAATGAGCTGGTGAGTTTCAGTGTGAGTCC
>JBBMOC010000138.1:453710-473924 GCA_037975185.1 Centropyge bicolor
GTGCATAATGATGTATGCTGTATATTTTAAACGAACGCCTTATAAAAAAATTCGCCCCCCCCAGAGTTGTCATGGAGTAGAAAAACAGCTTATGAGACTAGAGCCATGTTTTGAGCCAGGCTGTAAATTTGTTTTTTTTCTGTCATAAAATCGGACATTTTAACATGGGGCTCGAGGAACTGCAGCTTTTTTGCACTTCCGCATTGGCTTCATTTTTTCAGTGCCGGAGTTTGCCACTTGATTCTCACCAACTGTCGGGCACCAGTGGGTGTGTTCTGCCCTCTGACCTCTGGGGGGCGGTGTTGAGCCCATTATGGCTTCGTCCCGACAATGAGGTGAAGAAGAAGAAGCAAATGTTACTTCTTGTGTTTTCAACTGTAGTTTTTATTTTCTAAGAGAGAAGTTGAACTGGTCGGTTCGATGGGAGTCTGGTTCACTTCCATCGATCTTCGGCCTCTAGGTCTAAATCCTCAACAGGAAGAAGGACCCTGATCAGACGATGCTGAACTTCCTCTGAAATCTGATCATCAGCAGCTTCCAGCAGCTTTTCTAGAGAAACTGTCTGACTCACACAGTCGATGAGACAAAGTTCTTCAGCTGTGACGACAAAGTCTGATTTCGACTCCATCCTCTGGGACCACGAGTGTTTGATGTTCTGACGCTGCTACGAGTCTGAAAACAACAGTGAAATAAAGATGCTAAAATCCACAGTGACGTTCAGCCTCAGTGCGACTGATGATCGACAGCTCGCTGCGACTGATCACATCAGGTGACAGGTTGATCATCATCATGTCCATCAGAGCCGCGACACTGATCTGGAATCAGATCCTGATTCATTACTTCACTCTTTCCAGGAAAAGAGACGAGGACAGATTATCACAGGAGTCACGTGGCATCGATTGTGACATCAGCAACAGTAATAATCAGAAAACACAAAGTATCAGTAGCTGAACGCTGCTCATCACCTGAAGCAATATGTTTAACTGTGATTAACCTGAGCTGGTTGAATCATTGTCAGTTTTAATGAGGATGTTTTTGGTCACATTCAGAACAAAAACTGGGTCTGACTGGAAACAGACCACAAAGAACTGACAGACCTTCAAGATCAATAACATGATCAGCTCAAATCATCACAACAAGATATGACACATGCAAAATCACAAATGTCTCGTTTTGTCCATCAAACTGATCAAAACATCAGAAAATACAACCAGAAGCTGGAGAGAGAACATTTGGCTCCTGTGTCTGATAATGAATCAATAACTAAAACTGTATTGATTAATCATCAGTTTATGATTGAACAGCTCTAAGACCAATAACAATCCTGATAAACAAATACAAATCCAGCTCGTTCAAGCACCACAGTAGTAATCCAGCAGTACGATTACTACAACAACTACTTCAAAGTTTTACACTCTCAATGTTGACACATAAATACCTGTAATATTCAACATTACTGCAATACTAATAACTAACAATACTGCAGTTCCAAACTGAAGTACACACTACTTTTTAACCAATACTCATAACAGTACAAATACTATGAAAATACTGCTGTCGGTACAAACAGTTACAGAAGTTAAAGACTGAGAGAAATAAAAGTGGATAATTTGTCTCCTGTTTTAACTCATGCTGCCTCCACTGACTCCTCTACTACAACTATTACTACAACTACTATCACAGCTGCAGGTACCGCGGCGGCTCCGGCGGACCGGCAGACCGGCAGACCGGCAGACTGGCGGCCGGAGCCGGGCGGCTCGCGGCCGCTCTTACCGTGCAGTTGGCCGGTTTGCTCTGGAGGCTCTGCAGCGTCGGGCTGAGCCAACAGAAGCCCAGGATGAAGAGGCTGAGGATCCCGCAGGCGATCAGGAACAAACCCAGCCGGATGCTCTTGTCCTCCGCCTCGGAGTACTCGTACGACACCCGCATCTTCGCCATGACAGCCCCGCGGAGACATGAGAGGAGGATGAAGAGAGGGAGAGAGGGAGGACCAGAGGAGGAGGAGGAGGAGGGAGAGGGAGGAGGACCAGAGCATGAAGAGGAGGATGAAGGAAGAGGAAGAGGAGGAGAAGCTGTTAAGTTGAAGCTGTTTCCTGTCTCTGTTTCAGTGCTTTGTTTCTCCTGCTTCACTGCTCTTCTCCTTCACATCTCTGTTCTGTTCATTGTCTGTTGAAAAGAATTTACCAGTTTGGGATAAATAAAGTCTAAATTTACACTAAATTTTACACTTTAGAGTAAAAGTAGAAGTACTCGGTTACAAGTATAAAAGTCCTGCATTCAAGATTCCACTTCAGTAAAAGAAAGTAACTAAGAAGGCAAATGTACTCTCATATCGAAGTACTTTATTTGAGTATTTCCATTTTCTGCTGCTTTATACTCACAGTACAACCGTGAACATCTGGACCAAATGTATCACCCTGAACCACACATGTCAACCTCACGGTGGCGCTAGAAGAGAAAGTTAACGGACCGAAGTCGTCAGGATTCATCCTCTGGTGAACATGAACTCTGAACCAAATCTCATGGCAACGTGTCCAAAAGTTGTAGAGTTTTTTCTGTGTAGTGAACCAACTGTCAGACGACCATCAGGATCAAATGTTGCTCAGTGGGTTGAGAAAATAAAACCTAAAAAGTCGACCGTTTGGAGACACGTGGTTCTGACACATCAGGCTGAAACACGAGGCGTCCACATACTTCTGTCCACGTGGTGCAGCCTGCAGTTGTCTGCCATGTTTCTATGGTTTCATCTGTCTCTCTCTCTCTCCTCCTGTCTGCAGGCTGAGTGGTGCTTGTTCGCCCCGGTGGCCTGATGATTCAATGCAGATTTGTGTTTCATTTGGCCGCTGGCTGCTTGTTGTTCTCTCGCCGTTACAGGCTGGATGAGATAAGCCTCTTAGTGGAGGGAGAGCACATCAGTCTCTCAGGAACATCCTCTGGGGCTCAGGTCAGCGGGACAAAACAGCAGAGACCTCGCTGTTATTAAGCAGCCGGTAAAGATACTGAAGGTTACGAGATGAGCATCAAGACTCTGCTGACGTCTGTTGATCTGGACGATTTATGTCCCAGGTTTCACTCCATGTCTGCACTTAGATTTTCTCCTTTAGACATTAACTGAGAGTAAACTGGAGATTTCGAGGTTTTGTCTCCAGAGGACGAACCCTAACGACCCCTGACCTTTCCTCTAGCGCCACCATGAGGCTCGAAATGACACTGTTTCTGACACTGTGTGTGTGTGTGTATGTGTGTGTGTATATGTGTGTGTGTGTGTATATGTGTGTGTATGTGTGTGTATGTGTATATGTGTGTGTGTGTGTATGTGTGTGTGTGTGTATGTGTGTGTGTATATGTGTGTGTATGTGTGTGTATGTGTATATGTGTGTGTGTGTGTGTGTGTGTGTGTGTGTGTGTGTGTGTGTGTGTGTGTGTGTGTATGTGTATGTGTATATGTGTGTGTGTGTGTGTGTGAGACACGGCCTCTGGCACATCAACAGCCGTCTTCATTCACTCACTGCAGCTCGAGAGTGAGGAATCAATAGACTTCAGTTGGCTCATTGATCATCAGTCTTCGAGGCCATTTTGGACGACTGTTTGCATCTTTAACACTCATCACACTCACTGTCACACACACACACACACACACACACACACACTAATATACTGTGTGTTTCTGCAGAAGAAGCTGCTCTAAATTTCCTGTTGCCTCCGTCTGTCCCAGCCGGTCCAACTTTTCTGCAGAGTTTGTTAGTTAATAAACATGATGATCTTACAGAGTCTGATGCTCGTTGCTGGAGACGAAAGTGACAGGATATAAAGTTGTTCACATGAGCTTCAACATCTCCAGCAGGGGAATGACACAGACACATTGAAGCAGCAGGAGGATGAATCCAGAACCATCAGATACTGCACAATGAGTACTTTTACTTCATTATAACACTTTAAGCAGTGGAGTATTTTCACAGTGAGGTACTACTACTTTTACTGAAGTAAAGAATCCTTAGTTTCATCTTGATGAAACACTGAATATTGGACGATCTTTAAATGGTCGAGTGATGATCTTTGACAACTCCGAATATCAGCAACAACACGAGCCCCAGCCTTTCAGCACAGACATCCTTCAGCCTCCAGTACAGTACAGGACGTCTGTCTGCCTGTCTGTCTGCTCATCTCTCTACCTGTCTGTCTGCTCATCTCCCTGCCTGCCTGTCTGTCTGTCTCCCTGTCTGTCTCCCTGCCTGTCTCTCTGCCCGTCTCCCTGCCTGTCTCTCTGCCCGTCTCCCTGCCTGTCTCTCTCTCTGCCGACATGTCTGTCTGCTCTTCTCCCTGCTTGTCCGTCTGTCTCTCTGCCTGCCTGTCTCTCTGCCCATCTCTCTACCTGTCTCCCTGCCTGTCTCTCTGTCCGTCTCCCTGCCTGTCTCTCTGTCTGTCTCCCTGCCTGTCTCTCTGTCTGTCTCCCTGCCTGTCTCTCTCTCTGCCTGTCTCCCTGCCCGTCTCTCTGCCTGTCTCTCTACCTGTCTCCCTGCCTGTCTGTCTCTCTGCCTGCCTGTCTCTCTGCCCATCTCTCTACCTGTCTCCCTGCCCGTCTCTCTCTCTACCTGTCTCCCTGCCTGTCTCTCTGTCCGTCTCCCTGCCTGTCTCTCTGTCTGTCTCCCTGCCTGTCTCTCTGTCTGTCTCCCTGCCTGCCTCTCTGCCTGTCTCCCTGCCCGTCTCTCTACCTGTCTCTCTGCCTGTCTCTCTACCTGTCTCTCTCTCTGCCTGTCTCCCTGCCCGTCTCTCTACCCGTCTCTCTACCTGTCTCTCTGCCTGTCTCTCTACCCGTCTCCCTGCCTGTCTCCCTGCCTGTCTCTCTATCTGCCTGTCTGTCTCTCTGCCTGTCTCTCTACCTGTCTCTCTACCTGTCTCCCTGCCTGTCTCTCTCTCTGCTCGTCTCCGCCTGTTGCATAAACGTGAAGCGCTGAGGGGCTCCAGAATAAAGCCTCAGCATTATGCATTGGTAATCAGGGAGGCATGTGGCAGGATTATTATCATCTCTGCAGATCAAAAGATTACAAATAATAACGGACATCAGCGCTGAGCGACCACGTGTCCCCGCAGGGACAAACACACAGCATTCGAGCGGCAGCCGCTTGGAGGCCGAAGCACAGCAACGACACAGTCTGTGAATGATGCTGATTGTTCAAACTCACAAGCTCAAAGTAAATGTAAGAAGCAATAAAATGGAGGGAATCCGAGATCTGTATCTCCTGATGCATCAGAGTGAGAGGAGAAGCTGTGGAGGCAGGCGGCGGCGACAGTTGGTGTCCTCTGTGGACGGGATTTGGATGTTCAGGAAATAAAGCAAATAAAAGTGAGAGAAAAAGGCTGCACAATATTTGCTCCTGTTGTCCTGAAACAACAGAAGCAGTGCTGCGACAAAGAGCCGCTGCCGAGGCAACATTTGGCTGAAGATCCCAGCATCAACACTGATATCCCTCATTATGGAGACGTGTCTGTCCCTGCCACGGCAGCGTGACGGGGAAACGCACCGCCGTGATTCTGCAACGATTCTGGATTTCAGTCTGTAGATTTAAGGCAACATATAATTTTTAACATGGTCTTTTGTCTCCAAACAGCAACAGGAGCTGAAGCCAAAGACAAAACGAGCGGCTGCTTTCTGAACGTGCTGCTGATGAACTGGGACATGTTGCAGAGATCAGCACATGTTTCAGCAGCACTTCAACATGAACACACAGAGACTGTCTCTGAGGCTGCTGACTTCTAGATTTTATTTTTCCTTTTTAAAAAAATATTCATCACGTCTTGTTTTTCATTCAGAAAAGTTTGTGTTGAACATCAGAGTTTTTGTTTTTCGGTGGTTGAACATAAAGGAGACATTATTTGATGACATCACTGGGCGGAACATTCGAGGGGTGGAGGTGATTTCATTAAACAATTAGTGAACAGAAAGGTCAAAAACAAAGTTGCTTCCATCCAAAGTCCTGGAGTCACCGTGGTCACTGACAGACCAACGACTCCAGGAGCCGAACTCGGGGAAGTGTCTTTAGTTATTTCATGATGTTTGTGCTGTGAAGACGAGTCAAATCGACATCGTGGTTAATATTTATGAGGCGAGACGGTGACTCAGGAAACATGGAGTCACGAGTTGTGATGTCTGAAGCTGAGTCTGATGCTGGTTATTGTTCTTTGTCAGTCAGGCAGAACAATGAGCTCATTCAGAACAGAGAAGTCGGAGTTTGGCTTCACACCTTCACCCACTCACTCGCTCTGTTACAGGCTTCTCAGATCAGTTCATCCAGTTACGTAACTGTTGATTCAACATCAACCACACACACAAAGACAACGTTTTTCCTTAATAAAAGGAAACCAATGGAAACTCCAGACGAAAGCCGTTTGGAGGCTTCTGTTTATCAGGTCAGTGAAGAGCTAATGTCCAGGTTGGTTCTGTAACCGATGATTGTTTTCATCATCCATTCATCTGGTGAGTGTTCTCTTCATCCAGAGCTTAGTATAATTCATCTCAATGTAAATAAATAATGGACATCTTCAAACTAGCTTCACAGAACTTTTGCTTCAGTACGTCTCAATCTGGTTTCTGAAAAAGTCAAAGTATATGACACAAACATTCACCAGCTGTGTTATCTGTGAATATATGTTAGATTTACTTTCATTCTCATCAGCCTTTGTCCAATATTTCCCTCCAGACATCGTCTCTCAGTTGGTTTCAGATTTAAACTCCAGTCCTTTCCTCGTAGTTTGTTTCAGTTTGTGTTGTGTCTCAGCTGATGCAGTAAAATCTGCTCTGCTGCTGCTTTTATCACCACATTATGTCTTTAATGTTCTCACCTCTCTGCTGCATTCAGATGGAGAATCAGACTGTGTGTGTGTGTGTGTGTGTGTGTTTACCTGGAGGTTATAAATCAGTCCTCATCCTGTGACTTAATGTCTCCATCAATCTTCACTTCATTCTCTCAGTCATCACACGCTCAGCTGCTGTAATGAAACATCAGTACATTGATTTTAGCTGCAGAATTTACAATGTGATCAGTTATTGTTATCAATAAAATAATTTGGGTAATTGATGGTTACAGTCACTAATAATAACTGTATTCAGGGACAGACTGACGTTATCTGACTTCCTGCAGGATGATCATCCTTTAGCTCATGGCGCCCTCGTGTGGACAAATACTGAAACAGCAGGCGACAGAACGATCATCTCAGGATCCAGTCTAGTTCTGGAGCTGTCTCAGGTGCAGTTTGGCTCCAGAGCAGCTACCAAACTGACTGAGAGTTTAACTGTTTAAAGGTCAAGAATAAACTGTTTCTGCCAACTTTTACCTTCACAGCAAAGTGACCGAGCTGCTGGTGACAGCAGTTGATCATCTTCTTCTTCTCAGAAGCTCCTCTTCATGGAAACATACACTTCTGTCAGGACGAAGAGAAATCAGTGATCATAAGACCCGTTAAAGATTCTATTCTTATTTGTTATTGTGGAAGAAGCAAATCAAAAGTAAACTGATGAGCATCAATAAAAAAGTTGAAAGTGTGTTAAACATCTGAGTTTTTTAAAACAGAAATTTGTCAAACTCTTTGTCTTCAGCTACTGCTTCTAATTCAAAGCATGCAGAGCCAAAGACAAGCAGACGTCATCTTCTGTAATCTTCATTTAACTACACACATATTTGAATGATAGAGAACGTGGAACTCTGGGACTGATTGTGTGTTGTTTTGCAGTTACCAGGTAAGAACTTGAAGGAAAACTGGAATCTTCAGAAACTGTTCAGTCCTGAAAAACAAAAACCTGCATTTTGCACAACAACATTTAAAAAAACACTCAGGACTCGTCCTTCAGTTTCATTACCAGAATATTTATTTTATTCTTTTTCCTATTAAAACACTAGCTGCCATATTTAACAAAACAGCCAATGGCCAAGTGCCTCAGTCCTCATCCTCCAATCAAATCTTCTGGAGCGGGTCACATGGATCTGTGGGCGTGTCCTTGGCTTGCTGCTGCAGTGTGAACCAGCTGGATCCTGTTGGTCCCCATAAACCGGCTCCATGGTGGTTTCTGTGGAAGGGGAAGTCTAGTATTGCATCATTTCCTGGCGGCGACAGAGGGAGGGGTCTCCTCCATGTTTTTGATTTTCTCCTTTTTCTTAAAAACACTGCCACATCTGTATGTATATATATTTAAATATATACACACACCTGTACATTGGTGCCCCCTGGAGGAAATTTAAAAATAATACAATGAAAAGCAAATATTTTATGAAAGTTAACATAAAATTTGGGACTTTTTTTGGTTCATTTGCCTGTCGGAGTGTCAGTGACCTTAAAGGAAAAGTCAGACATTATGAGAAACACATTCATTCTCTTTCTTATACAGATGAAAAGATTAATACTTCTCTCATGTTTGAACAATAGATATGAAGCTAGCGCCAGCAGTCGGCTAACTTAGCTTAGCACACTGACTGAAACAGCTAGCTTGTCTCTGTCCAAAGGCGCCTCTAAGGCTAATTAACGTGTTTCTGTAGATCTCATAATAGTCAAAGTGTAAAATGACAAGCCGTCTTCATGCTAAGCTAAGCTAACAGTTTCCTGATTGTAGCTTCATATTGATGGAGCAGACATGAGAGCGGCATCAATCTAAAATCCAACTCTGAATCAGAAAGAGAATAAATGTTTTTCTCAAAATGCTGAACGTTTTAAAGATCCAGAGGGAATTACTTACAAGAGCTTAAAAATGTAATATTAAAAGGCAAGAAACTGGAGCTCCAATGGCAGAAAGAAGGAGCTGTGACGTTGGAATAAAAAATAAAAAAAAATGAAAAAGAAAATGGTGGAAACTGGGAAAGAAAGAGGTGTCGATGTGACGGGACATGCACACATTTTTTATAGTCCATTACTTTAATCCACCAAACTGTGAGGAATAAAAATAATGGGGGGGGAAACAATTCAGATTTTTTTGACTATTAGAAAAACACAATAATAGCAGAATGTTCCTTTGGGAGATGAATAAATGAAAAAAACCTGCCAGTAACAGTAACAGTGAATTTAAAACACCAAACACATCCCTCTCAGAGACTTTTCTCAACTATCATCTGTCTGTTCCATAAGTTTGTGTTTCTGACAGATAAACTTTAGCTCATTAAGATAAAAATCAAAAAAAGGAGCCTGTAAAATTAAACCCGCTTATGTCTCTTTGCTGCTTCAAGTGCGGCCACATATCAACAAACCAAAAAGATATTTTTTCTTCTTTTATTATGAAATAGTGCTACAATGTACATTGCATTTCCTCTCCTGACTCCACTGTCTGCTGATGTGTGTGTGTTCTGATTTGTAACGCTGGAAAACCTGGTAAAAAGAAAGATGATAAATATTTTCACTTCCTGCCAAAGGTCAGCGGTGGGACACAGTCTGTGCACAGTGTGAAATAATTATCCATCCTGACAGGTGATTTTATTCTGTGTTAAAATCTGGTTCTTCTTAAAAGCTTCTCTAGACAAAAATAGTCAATTCTTAAGACTGAATAGAAACGAGAATCACTCGATAAGATGGACATTTATTTACAGTGCCTGTGTCGGTGTGTGTTGTGCTGTCTGCTGACATTAAGTCTGTGCTCCACATAACAGACCAACCAAACCAAACTCATAGAGGAGGGGTGGGGAAATAAAATAAAAAAAGAGAATGAGGTAAAGAACAAACAAAAATCTGAAGAGTTAAAATCATAAAGTCTATTCAGGAAGTGTTTGGGGGAGCGGGACGTCCTCCCTGTCCCAAGTCCTTATTGGCCAGATTCACTTTGAGTGTGTGGGGGTGGAAAAACCTAGAGGGGTGATGACTGATGAGCCAGGAGGGCCAATGGCAGGCAGGCAGGCAGGAGGAGGTAGAGCCAATCAGAAGGCCTGCTGGGCAGGATTGTAGTTGAATGTGGAGGGAACGTGAGGTCGCTCTTCTAGCTTGTCATACTCCAGATGAAACTCCTGAAAACAAGAGGCGGAGTCAGATTGGCAACAGATTCTGAGGTAGTGTTAGAAATGAAACTCAAAATGAAAACAACATTAACAATAACACATAATTCATCATTTTTTGATGAACAATTCACTGTTAAAGTAATTTTTAAGTGATAATGCTGAAACGTGCAACAGCAGTTTGATTCATAAGAATCCTCAGAAGAATTATCTTTTTATTACCCGACAATGGAAATAACTATCAGTTGCGGTCCTGCTTCCAAACAAAGAAGTTTTGACATCATCCTTCGTAGACATATATATTAGGAACAGGTATAAACAGGCGCAGGCGTGTGTGTGTGTGTGTGTGTGTGTTTACCTTGGCCACCTTCCTCCAGTTGAGGCAGTCGAAGAAGTAGTAGGTCCCTCTCTCATAGGCGTTGGTCTTCAGCGTGGGCTCCATACCCGGAGCCCGGGTGATCCAAACCCGCTCCTCTTTATGGTACCTCCAGTCCCTGTTGAACCTGCACACAGACACAAGCACAGACGGGTAAACAACAGTTCAGAATGCTCTGAGGAGGCGGACGGACCAGTGCTTAGCTTAACATGGACAAAGACAGAGTCAACCAGAAGCTCCTGTCAGACTCTGGGTCTCTGCTCTACTGCTGATACTGTGTGTGTGTGTGTGTGTGTGTGTGTGTGTGTGTGTTATTCTCACAGTTCTACTGCAGCCAGGAGTTGTAGTAGGTCTCCTCCGTTCATATAGTAGAGATAAAACAGCAGATCTTCACCATACCGAGACAACTTGATAGCTGCTAACTGGAGACATGAACAGTTGGAGGGAAACTCGTCAGAAAAGAATTTTTAAAGACATCAAAGACTTGATAAAAGTTTTTGCCAAATCACTGATTGAAGATATAATAAGATGAAACTCAGTAAAGCAGAATGTAAACTAATACGTCCAGATATGAAGGTGTAAAATAACTTAGTTATTCACGAATTTACCACCAAGACAAAAGGAAGGTTCTGGTGCTGTTGATTGATACATACCTTGTCCCTTATGTGGATGTTGGTTAAATACTCTGAGGGGACGTGGAAGTCTGCAGGAAGAGGAGGCACAAAGAGCTGAAATCAACGTAAAGCCTGCATGTTCTCTGTGACAACTCATGAAGGAGCTACTGATGGAGGAAATGACATGACGTTAGATCAGATCCTTCCAGTATCTAAAGCTCTGAACTCACCGATGTCCTGCGGTCGACAGGGAGCCGACGCCCAGGGAGACGCAAACTTAGGATAGAGATTCCTGAAAGAGACACAGAGGGACAGAAAAGATCAAGACAATTAGACTGACGCTCACATTGAGAGAAGACAGTGATTATATAAGGAGACAATAATACATATGAGAAGAAAAACTGAGAGCCAGGTAAGTGTGTGGGTCCTGTTTTTGCTTATTGGTACCCAGAATCTGCTAACATGGTCAGAGGTGCTTTGGCCTCCTGAGAACTTGTGTGGGTCTTGGTTTTACAAAACTGGATGTGTCCAGGGCTGATCACAGCTCTGTGTTGGCCCAGTTATCCCTGCACGACTGTGACTGTGTGTGTGTGTGTGTCGTACTCAGGTGAGTTGAGGTTGAGGCCGAGCGTGGTGAGGTCGGAGCCCAGCGCCAGGTGGACCATGCCGGGGTCGGTCTCTGCTGCCCGGATGAACGTCAGCAAGCCGATCATCCCAAACTGGTCCGTTACCATGCCGACCGGGATGTTGGTCACACGGCCTGGGACACAAAGACAACATGTGAGGATGTTTCAGACTGAAAGCTAATGTTGCTTATTCCCCAGTTTTAGTTAAAGCATCATAATGTACAGGCTAAACTCTGGAGTGACTGAGTTTGTGTGTGTGTGTGCGCGCGTGCGTGTCTCTCACCATCAGGAAGCACCTGAATCCCTTTCTTCTGCTGGTTGTTGTTGCTCGGTGCCGAGCTCTTATCACCAGGGAACTTTGGACCATCTGAGTTGGAGGTGGGCTTTCCTGATGAGTTCAGATTCTGATTGGACAGAAACGGAGGGAAAAAGAAGTCCTAAGAAACGGGATGAGTCAGGACACGAGAGCACAGCATGAGCAAGGACAGGATACCATGATGGGAAACATAAATAAATATATATCAGACAGGTAAATTGAACAGGACAGAATGGAAGAAAGACAGGAAAACAGCACAAAGAAAACAACAGAGAACAGAAAGTGAAGAAGAGGAAAAGAAAGGTTAAGACATGAAAATAAAAGGAATCCAACCGTTTTGCTGTCTTCGTTGGTGCTGGTGGGGTCTTTAGTTTGGTAGTTTGGCCCAGGGAGAGCTGGGAAATCTTCGTTATGGATGGAGAAGTCCTGCGACTGTTCACTGGACGGCTTGGTCACCATGCCAACTGGGAAAATGGAGGAAAGAGCTGTTAGCAATCCTCTGAATAAAACTAATAATATTAATAATGTAGAAATCAATGGGCACACACACAAAAAAGAAATAAACCAAACATACAAACACACACACACAAACACACACACACCAGGATTCATCAGGATGAATTTGAGTGATCTGCCAATTATTTTCTCAACTCATTAATTTTCATTGGTTAAAAAAATTGTGAAAAATGGTCAATGTAAAGTTCATCTACATTTCCCTGGTAACTCCATCTGCTGAGGAAGATCACATCGTTTGATTGAAAGTTCCAGAACAAGTGAGGACTCTGAGGAGAGATTGTGCTTGTTTAAGAAGACAGAAACAATAATTCCATTACCTGCCCTAAACTGCTGTATGCAATGAAATTAAAGAACATTTATGGTTGTTTGAAACACACATGAACTGGTTTCTCTCACCATAAGGAGCCCGACCGGCCAGCGGGTTGAGCAGTGGGGTGGGATTTGATCCTCCATCCCTCCGACTCCTGTCTGCTAATGCTGGAAAATCTGACAGGTCCAAACCCGTCACATTCTCGCTGCCATCTGGATGAAAGCACACAGAAGAATTAATGAGGAAAATTACAACCATGTTTTTGAAAGAAAACACAACTAAACTAAACACCTCTGGAAACTAACTGAAGTTGAAATACACAAAAAGGTCAAAATAACATTTTAGTGATAATAATAAAGACAAAATGTGTGTTTTGTTGTACCTGTGCCATTGAAGATGTTGTTGGATAGGGAGTTGTTCATGTTGAAGCCTGGATTCCTGTTCACCCCAAACCCTGACATACTGACGCACAAACAGAGACACACACACGCTGGATTATTCTCAGACCAGTGACGCTTTAACTTTTACATACTAAATATCAAAGTGACCAAAGGTCAGGAAAATGATTGACCACAGGATGAAAATGATAAGAACAAATAATGAATAAAACGAATGAGCCATAGAGTAAAGTTTGGTCTAACATAGAGAGTCATGTGTGTGTGTGTGTGTGTGTGTTACCTGTTGATAGTGAAAGGCTGCCGTGCTTGCTGCTGTTTGGGCATGCCGATGATGCTGGGTGACGACCGGCTGGGACTCCCCATGCTGCTGCTCCTCCCTGCTCCTACGCCGCCGCCTCCCCTCTCTCCTCCTACTCCTCCAACCATCCCACCCGTCTGCCCCGTCGGACCCCCCACCTGCTGGCTGTGGTTCAGCACGCTCCGACTGCTCATTGGCAAAATGCCCCTGCACAGAGGAGGAGGAGACACAAACAAGACAGAGAAAGAAACAACTGACGATTTAATGGTGGTTTTGTGGTTTCAAGCAACAGTTTATAAAGAGAAAGAGGAACATGAGCAGCTGGATTTGAAACAGGGATGCTGAGTTTTCATGTTCTGACTGATTGTTCAGATTGAAAAAACACAAGAGGCTGCATTTGCGGAGATGTTTATCCTGGGTTGCAGTAAGGCTATAAAATATGATCCAGGAAGTCTGAGTCCTATATTCATGAGACTGAATGTTTATCATGTCAAAACACACACGGTTTACAACTTGAAAGTTATGACAGGGAATCATTTTATCATCTGTCCTGATTATCATCATACAAACAGTAAAAACATGCTGTTTCCCTACAAAGTCATCTACCAGTAGACCAGAGACCTGATGGGTTTTTACTGGCCTTCATGTCGTCTTTTTTATGTCTTTATAAAACCTTTTTGCAAGTGCTTGTGAAAAACTGCTACAGAAATAAGCAAACTTGAACATGATCTGAAAGTTAATAGAGAAAGTTGTCTTTATCACTAAAAATTCAGCGCAATTAAATTAAATCAATAAAGACTTGCGAACTAAGTAAATCATGATATTTTAAGCCCCAGGATTCATCCTCAGGTCATAAACGCACGTGTGTGTTGTACCTGCTCGGTGACGGAGGCGTGTGCATCGTCCCAGTGCTGGGCGTACTGGCATGACTGGGGAGCTGGCTGGCAGACTGGTTCAACCCACTTCGACTTAACTGAGGCGCTGCACTGCTGTTCATACCCCGCATGGGGAAGCCCAGAGCACCTACAAGAGAGCAGCGAAAGAGCATGAGTGAAAACATGTTTATTATTAGGAGAATATAAATAAAGCACGTCACGGCCTGATCGTGTATGATGCATTTGTCGAGTGTTGTGGTGGTGACATCAATGTGATAAATCTGAACTATAAATCAAAATGTAAATGGTTCATCTTACTCTGCGGGCCATATAAACTGGCCCCGAGCTGTGACAGTTGACCCGTTGAGGAAGCAGAGGAAGACGCCAGCATCTGAAGACAGAGGAAACACAGACACATCCTTTAATCTTCCTGTCAACATCTTTTCTTAACCATAAATATCACTCCTTCCATATTTTACTATCATGACTTTTCTCCACACTGTAAAGATCTGGAAAGACCTTAATAAACCACTCACATCTTTGTCAGGGCGGTGTGGAGGGAACATGGACTGTTGGGTGTAGTAGAGGCTGGAGTCATCCGTGTAGTCGCTCTCTACCCCTCCCTCCATAAACTTCTTCCGGTTAGCACCAAACATACCTCGTGTCACCTGAGAAACCAGACAGGAAACGGCCACATTGACGATCAGAAAAAACTGCTGTGAGATGAATCAGTTCCTTCCTGTCACACCTGCACTGTATTGCTAAAGCTGGGATTCATTCAACAGCGCCTCAAAATCTACTTAAGATGCTGTGAATAAAATGTTTATCTGGAGCAATTGCTACATTCAGCATACTTGTAACCAAACAAATGACTTAATCTTTTAATGATTTCTATTTTGAAAAGCCAAACATGCCTTGGCATCTCTGTGTCTGCAAACACAAGCAGGCTCTGTGCTAGGATACTCTGACAACAGAGCAGATATGTCAAATCAAATAATCAGAAAACAGTTTGTTCATTTTGCTTCTGTTCATGTTGGGGGTTGGTCCATCCCAAATAATGCTGGATGTCATTTCCTGGCATTATCTTAACCAGCTTCATCAATTAGTCACCTGGAGTGGTTTTCAGTTAACAGGCGTTCCTTTCAAAAGTTCTTAATGTGTTGTTATACAAAGGTAGTATTGATATGTAGTAGACAGTTCTATTCAGCTTCTGTATTTATCCATATTATAGCAAGAACTGCTCTACTAAGTAAAGAGAAACAATAATCCTCCATTACTTTAAGACTGGAAGGTCAGTCAATTCAGAAATTTTCTACAACTTCAGATGTACATTCACGTGCAGTGGCAAAAAACATCAAATGCTCTGATGAAACTGGTTCTGATGAGGATAGGAAGGAAAGGAAGGCCCAGAGTTCAGTACAGTTAGCAGCCTCAGGAATCGCAAATTAACACACACCTCAGATTAGAGTCCACATAAAAGCTTCACAGATTTCAAGACACATCTGAACATAAACTGCTGCAAAGAAACCGCGACAGAGGGAGATCAACAAGAACAACTGAACGGCTTGGGCCAAGAAACACAAAACTGGACATTGGTCTGAGGAATCTAAATTGAAAATTTTTGGTATTTCAAATCTATAATGTGTGGCAACCATCAACAGACTGTTATCTGAGCATCTGAGCAAAGACTCTGGACACAAGTCAGTCTATACAAGAATATCAGGATGTCACATCATAAAGAAAATGACCTGAGTCAAATCATGTTTAAAACCTGATGCAAACATCTGCTGCAGAACTACTCCCTGCTGCTAAACATGAGGTGGTGTAAACATTTAGTTCCACGACCCAGTTTGATCTTCAGAATTACTTTAGTTTACTGCAGTAGTTGATCTACAATCTCCGTTAGCAGCAGCTCACTGTGGAACCGCGACACTGACGACTGCTAACTGAGCTCTTACACGCTCCTAATGTTGTAAAATGTGTAATTTAGCTTCCAAAACCGGCGTGTCTTTGGTTAGAAGCCCCCACAAAATTTGTTGTACCGGTCGAGAGGCTTGAAAGCCTAAGCTTTCTTGTATCAAAGCAACGTTGAAGATGCAGCAGTGTCGCAAAAGGCTAGCTAATATTAGCCGTGTAGGCTAATGCTAGCTCCGATAATCTGTCTGACTAACGTTAATTATAGCATTAACATAACCGTCTGGTTACCTTACAGCACAAATGAACCTGCTCATTCTGATATGTTTGTCTTTGTGAGTCTCGTTCAAAGAATAGCTCTTAGCTGGAATTACCTTGTTAGCTGTAAAATGTGCCAGGAGCTAAAGCTAGCCGGCTAGCGAACAGCAGGTTCTATATGAATACATGGGGATGTTAGCATGAGAGCTAATGCTAACTGCCAAACGAGCTATTCGGCTAATAGCAACACTAGAGCGCCACGACATTAACAGTTGTAAGCGGTTATAACAGTGTCTGACGAGCCGAACAAGCCGGTTTAAATGCGGTAATGAGGGCAGGCCAGCGTGCAGAGGAGACCGGCGGGCAGCTGTGTTTGTTCGGGTTCGGGCCTGCGGCGCCTCCGTCGGTTTGTTCCCCAAAACAACAACAAAAAGCCACCGAACCGGACCACTGGGTTCAGACTCGCATTTTCAAGCTTCCTTCACCGCCTGGTTCCGCTGTAATCACCTCACGAGTGGAGTTTCATTTAAAAGGGGTTGTGGTAAATTAATGCAGAGAAAATAAATTAAGGAATAAAAGAAGCAGCTCACCGCATCAATCTTTCTTCCCCGCTACAATCCAAGATGGCCGACATCTGTTCGACAGGCAGCGAGGATGCTGGGATGCTTCCGCCTCTGACCCCGAGGCTCCATCACTGTGTGCTCTGATCTACTGTACTCTACTGTACTTTAATGTACTGCACTCTACTGTGCTCTGCTGTACTATAAATGTCCCCGCTGTGATGCTAATCAAGGAATATCTTTACTTTGTTCTACTGTCACTCTACTCTGTTGTACTGATCTACTGTACTTCACTATATTTTCCTTTGCTTTACTTTGTTCACCTGTCTGACTCTGAACCTCCACTTTGCTTACTTCACTTCATTTCTCACTACTTATTACTCATTACTACTTATCATTACTTTACTCAAAACTCACTGACTTGACAAAGTAGATTTTGTGTGTCTTTAAAAAGCCTCTAATGGTGCTTAAATGCATATATTTAACCTTTGACCTCATACCTCAGGTCTTCAGTGACCCAGAACTGTATCAAACACCCTGACTACTTCATCAGTTAAGCACCAACTCCATTAAATTCATCAAACTGCAAACTAACAATGTGTGTTCACTATTTCTCTACAACTCTGCAACATATTGTAACTGTAGTGTGGCCTATCCATTTTAAATATTATATAATATTTGAAATAAACATTATATACAATCTGATGATTATTGAAAATGAAGCAATAAGATTAAGCTGTGATTTCTGACACAATAAACCTACAACAGTAGAGTGAAGAAGATGTCAGTCAAACCCAATCTGTCCACAAACAGTCCTGAGAAAAGGTTTAATCAGGCAAAATAAGCAGAATCTTTGACCAACTGTTGTACAAAGGTTTTTAAATTACCTCCAATTTGAAAAGTAAGTACACCTTTTACATGTTAATGCATCAATAATAATAATAATCCTAATCAAACAAAATAATGCTGTATACTTAACACGGAGCAAATGACAAATCTAAAAAATACATTCTATTTTGTTTGTGTATCTTCTTGCACAAGTTGATATTTTGTTAAACCAGGAACACAAACAAACAAACAAACAAACAAACAAACAAAAACTTTAATAAACAACCTTCTGGATAATAAACACTACTTTAAGTACTTCCTGATAATACTTTAGCACAGTTACTTTCATTTTTAGTGTCTTAGATTGTATATTACTACCACCAAAACAGAAAAGACAAAACAAAAAGAAAACAATAGCAGTTGAAGTGACCTCCAAATAGACACAGCTGCTCCTTTCATTCTATTTGAAGGATTTTTGCCCCATTTGTGGCACCAAAGAGGAATGAATCAATAAGATCAATGAATATATAACTGACAGAAAATAAAAGGAATTTTCACAAAGTAACTGGATTTTTCTTGTATGTGTGTGAAACTACAAGTTACTCACTGAAAGGAAAATCCCCAGTTTTGTGTTGTGACACATTCTTAATGTTGGGTCCGTGCTTAATGAAACCAAAACAATAGTTCAATAAATCATCTCTCTTTTCAGAATCTTGATCATTTCCTTCAACTTAAGAAGCTGTACAAGCGCGTTTGTTCTCTTTTATTTTGTAAATCCCTCAAAGCGCGGGCAGAAACTGTCAGCGCAACGGCTTCAGAACATAATCGTTTCTGATTGGACGATTACACTGACGAACTCTCTGACCAATGAACGCCCCGCTAGCGGCCGCCAGCAGCCACATAAATACACGCTCAGCGGTTGTCAGTCATTCAAACTTCTTCTCGTCAAAGAAAAGAGTTAATCATGTCTGGAAGAGGAAAGTCCGGAGCCGGCAAAGCCAGAGCGAAGGCCAAGAGCCGTTCGTCCCGTGCCGGGCTCCAGTTCCCCGTGGGCCGTGTTCACAGGCTGCTGAGGAAGGGCAACTACGCCCAGCGTGTCGGCGCCGGAGCCCCGGTGTACCTGGCGGCGGTGCTCGAGTATCTGACCGCTGAGATCCTGGAGTTGGCCGGAAACGCAGCCCGCGACAACAAGAAGACCAGAATCATCCCCCGTCACCTGCAGCTCGCGGTCCGCAACGACGAGGAGCTGAACAAGCTGCTGGGCGGAGTGACCATCGCTCAGGGCGGCGTCCTGCCCAACATCCAGGCGGTGCTGCTGCCCAAGAAGACCGAGAAGGCGATCAAGGGGAAGTAAACAGGCCGAGAAACTAACAACCACAACGGCTCTTTTAAGAGCCACCGACCCGCCGGAGAGCGACAGTCCTGCACTCACACACATACACACACATGAACAAACAATACTATAATATAAAACACTGGTCTCATGAAGTCTCACTGACGAGTTTAAAACCTGATCCAGGAGCAGGTTGAACAAGTTTCAAATGACTGGAAGCAGGATGTGACACAAAGTAAGAAGCCTCAGTGTTGACTTTGTAAAAGTAGGTGGAAAGAAACATGAAGCATGATCTCAGACCCTGCTGCTTTAATTGAAGACTACTCTTACACACTCTCTTATACTTATACATTTTATACTATTTCTATGTTCTCTATGCAATTTAAAAAAAAAATTTGGTGGTTGTTTTTGTATTTTATGTTCAGCAGTCATTTTACTTACAGTCGTGAAACTTTGATTCTGATTCTACCATGTGAAGGAGTTTCTTTTGAAGCCTGCTGTTAATAATGTTTTTCTATTCTTATGAGCTTCCCCATATCTGACTGAACAGTGTTTATGAAGATCTGTGATGCACGTTTGGTAAATAAAGAGTAAGAAGCACGAGTTGTTTATTTAAAACTAATTTAAAGAACGGATTAAATTTGACCATTGATCTGATCTTACAGAACAAACTGCTCCGCCAGTTCGAATGTTTTGCTTTTATTTTGAAGTTTTTTCATAACCGATAATGCAACAACTCATAGTTTGTAACTTGGCGGGAACAGAATAACTTGGCGGGCTGAGTTCGAGTTTCATTCAAAATCCAACAGAAAGTTGTTTCAAGTCTGCGATAATAAATGACATTAATGCTGCTGTGACGTGAATTTCCCCACTGTGGGACGAATAAAGGTTTATCTTATCTTAATCCTGAATTCACCTGAGGGAGACTGGATCCAGATCTCATTGATACTGTCATTGATTCCTTCCATTTTGACCAGAACTTGGATCAAAGTAGAAGAATGTGAAAACAGCTTCACTCACTCAGTCA